>JAVQJF010023536.1:0-31901 GCA_036023855.1 Gadopsis marmoratus | reverse complement strand
GTGTGTGTGTGTGTGGGGGGGGGGGGGGGGGAGGCTCTAGTTCACCCAATAATGTACAGCTTTAAGAAGACGGATTTCTAGATGACCATTTAAGCATGCCGAAGAATCCACTCTTCGTTAAAAATGATCCAAATCAAATAGGAATTGAAACAGGCTGACCGCATTTCTAAAGGGTCAAAACTAAATTTTTCCAATAGAGTCTGTACTGTGTTTGTGTGTGTGTCAGGCTCTCAGTAGCACAATGTGTGTGCCCATGCCTCCCAATAGATCAATGCACATCCCATTCATGTTTGAATATCTGAGAGCAATGTGTTGCATTCTTAATAACTGATGCCTTCTGCCACCAGAAGATGGCAGTAAAGCCTTTCTTCACAGAGCCAGCTGTGCAACTCCTCTTTCATAGAGGACTGTGGCATCAAAATAGAGACCTGTTTTACAGCACAGGCACAGTAACAGAAGGTGTGTTCCTCTTGTGTTCCATCTCTTTGACCATACTGTATTTCCCTTCTCTTCCTTCATATCTCCATAGTTTGACTAAAATAGACATTTTCCCCATTGCTGGTTACCGTCTGATGAAACTCTACAATAACAGCATTCAAAATACTACTAATAATATTTATGTCAAATTGAAGGTGCTTTTGATGCAGTGATGGTGCAACAATAATTTTCACAGATCACTGAAACAACAGAAAACGTGAGAGCGTTCATATATTATTAATTCTCTCTCTCTCTCTCTCTCTCTCTCGCTCTCTCTATTGCAAGTTCACACTACAGCTAGAAAGCAAGACATTAGGGTTGTGCAAAATGTAATTCTAGAGGTAGACAAACAGCACGTATTTAATGCTGTCACCATAGCAACTGCTCACAGTAGGGAAGAGCAATCACACACACTAGAAACACTCACACACACACACACACACACACACAGGCACTCCTAGAAACACACATGTACACCGATAACATTCAGACAGCATGGGAACCCTGACTGATCCCCATATGCAACAAACTGTGATGCTCTGTGTGTCCTGACACCTTTCTATCAGAACCAGCATTCAGTTTTTCAACAGTTTGAGCTACAGAAGGTCTTCTGTTGGATCGGCCCACATGGGCCAGCCTTCGCTCCCCACGTGCATCAATGAGCCTCGGCCGCCCATGACCCTGTCGCCAGTTCAGCGGTTCTCCTTCCTTGGACCACTTTTGGTAGGTGCTGACCACTGCAGACCGGGAACACCCAACAAGAGCTGCCTAATATACCCCCCCCCCCACTGACAGGTGCCATGGTAACGAGATAATCAATGTTCGTCACTTCACCTGTCAGTGCTAATAAAGATATGGTTGATCTGTGAATATTTCGGATATAGTCTTTGTTGAAAACATACAGCTAAGTCTAAGAACTACAACATGGACACTGCATTATACCTGTGATATTTATCTGATTAAATTTGGAATTTATATTAATGTGTGCAATGTATTGTGCATATGGAATCATCTAAATGCACGTGTATGTGTACCTGCATGGATGGAGCCTCTGCATGTTCACATAATGCGTGTTTGAGCTTGTGTGCTTGTGATTCATTAGCATTAACCGTGGCTGCTGCGGGTTAACAGATACTGTCGACACATGCGGCCCCTGTTTTAGCTTCCATGTGAAACAGCAGCAGTGCCGTTTACGACCTAATAAGATCAGTACGGGTGGAGGTGAAGGTGTGTGCCGCTTTGCTGTTTGCAGAGTTTCCTGAAAGAGGCTTGAATACAAAACAAAGGTGAATGTTAATGGGTGCGTGCATGCATCACACATGCTACTCTAGACTCTGTGTTTGTCATTTTTATTGCTGTACTACTTGTTACATGTCATGCTGTCTTGTCTGCTAGTGAAAAAAGTTGGGATTATGAATGGAAATGGGTTAAAACCTGACATTCTCCTACAATGCTAAGCATTGCTTTGAGCATCATTTCATGCTTTTTGTCAATTATACAACAGCCTCACTTTTCCCTTTTCATTTTCAAATTTGTTTTGAGAATCATGGCCTGTAGACTACGTGTGTGTGTGTGTGTGTGTGTGTGTGTGTGTGTGTGTTTGCGTGTGTGACCCCTGAGAACCAGAATCCTTGTCACTTAAAGCATCTTTTAAAATGATTAGAAACGCTGATGTGAGCCATGATCACACACCCCTCTCCTCTAAAGCTGCTTTATAAATAGAACCTGTGTTGAGCTGTAAAAGCCAAAGAAGTGCTATTGAACAGTTAATCCCATAAAACCAACAGATTACTGAATATTCTTTGCCAGTCAAGGCAGTAGGCCATTAGCCTAAAGTGCCTTCTTAGTCTATACGTGTTTCCATAATACCTTTCCCTTTAATCCACTCTCACTCTTTCCCTGTCTGCCTCTTTTTCTCTGTTTTACTCTTTATTGAACATACATAACTCCCATTTGTCTCTTAACCTAATTATTACTCTCACCATTATCACTATATTTATGAGTCTCCTCTTTATGTCCCACTGTTCAAAGGTTTGAGTTTTCTCAGTCCAAACGCTCAGTCTTATCTCCTTTTTTTTTTGTTCTTCAGCAGGCGAGCTCAACAAGTCAAATCTCAACCAATCAGCTTTGCCAGCCAATCCCTTTCTCCCCTACCTCCTATAAACTGCAGTCCACCATTAAGCAGCACTTTGGAAAATAGTAAATTTCAGCCTTCGCCGTTGGAAGAAACTGAGAGGAGAAACATGGCTCCCGGTAGACAACATCCTCATTAGCCAGAGAAGAGGAATGGACGGAGGGAGAGAGCTGGGGAGGGAGAAGGGAGAAACATCTTAAGACGAGTTATAGACAGATGGACCAACTCTTTTCCATTGAGCTTAATGGGTCGTGGAAAGCAGAGGAAATGAGTATTTGTCACTTTAAGCCTCTTGGAGTGCCCCTAGTGCTTTGGAAGGCTATATGTTCATTGTGTTGGCACATTCACACTGACATTCAAATTCGACACATACTGTAAACACATGTACGCAAATTTTCCACTAAGACAGTTACAACCTAGTTTCAGTACCACACACATACAGTGTGGTGTTGATCATTCAGAAGACATACACACTGAAAGAACATAGATGTCTTCGGTTTGGGGACCAGCTTTGTCTCTTGAAAACCAGATTTTGGTTTCATCACACACATGCTGACAGCACTGCCGATGTCAGTATTCGGACATGCTGTCATCAGCTTTCCGTGTGTGTGTTGGCATTCATGTGTGTGTTGGCTTGTGCTTTCTTTTGTGTGTGTGGAGCTTTATGAGAGCCAGAGTCCAAGATAAACAAAGGAGGGAATATTTCATTATCAAATGTCTATTCTCAGCCTGCTCATTTTTATTCTAAAATCTCACTCTATGAACTGTGCTATTCCCATCTCACCCGCATCCCTTCCCCTTTTACTCACATTACAGGGAGAATCTGGGGGATGACAAACAGAGAGGGAGAGGAGGAGAGATGGGTGGATGGACGGCGTGAGGGAGGGATATACCTGTATTAAATCCTGTCCTTCTCCACTGATGGCGGAGGCTGATATGTGTTTGGTTATCTCCCATTTCTGCCTCTGGCAGAGGACTGAAGTACACACTGTCACAATAACACACAGACACATATGCACACAAACACACACACTGGACAGGACTAGGCGGTAGCCACTGGTGCCTGGCTGTATCGATTAGAGGAGTAACACAGTTATTTCTGCAGGTCTGTCTCCAACAGCTGTCCCCCTATGGCTGCGGGTGGAATGGGGAGGGGGGTGTGGGGGTGGGTAGAAGACAGGAAAGAGGCAAAACAAAACAACAGCAGAGGGACATTCCAGGAGAATGGATGGGAAATTGGGGTGAAAGTGATGGGGAGGGTGCAAACATACAGACGGAGGCAGAGGGAAGAGAAAACACGGAAGGAATGAGATGAAAAGGCTGAGACAAAAAGGGAGAATTGCGAAGAGAGACGGATGATGGAGGCAAGCCGGAGGGATGGATCGAGGTACAGTAAAGAAAGGACTAGATGGAAGAGGAGTAAAGAGGAAAACCTGAGGTCGGGGGTGGGGACTGGAGGTGGGGGCTGGGGTGGGGGGTAGAACATGAGCCAACAAAAAGAAATAAAGTGAAACAGAGACGCAAGAGAGAGAGAGAGAAAGAGAGAGAGAGAGGGCTACATTGTGGGAGACAGTGAGAATGAGGGGGGGAAACAGGAGAGGAAAGAAACCCCCAAATAGGTTTTTCTTTGTCCACACTATCGGATGTGGTGCTTCTGATCACTGCTGGTGAGGAGATTAAACACTAACTCACCTGGTGTGCGTGAGTTATGGATCTATGTTTGTGTACAGTGAGTGTGCCTGTGTGCATACATTTACTTTGTGTGCCATAGTGCATGCATGTGTGTGTGTGTGTGTGTGTGTGTACGCCCATATTTTCCAGGGGTAATAGTTAACTGCCAGAGTGGAGTGCCACTGACAGAAATACATTGATACGGGACAAAATTTACAACTGCCCTCCCCCGCCTCCACGCTTTCCCCCTCACCCTTCCCCACTCCAGGCACCCTGATGGGCCAAGGTCGGCTAATTACCCTTCACTGACCAGCACACACACACACACGCGCACACACAAGTAGCGAGGCACGTCAGCTCGTGCGTGTCTGAGTGTAGTGTAGTGGACAGCGGCCTGGCATGCGAGATTCATGGGAAATATGTCAGCCATCAGCCTGGGCATTTCAAACAATGCCTCACAATGTGCTTGACAGCCCTGAAAAACAGCCTGGTGCTTGGAAACTGCCAACCCATCATCTCAACTCCCTCATCTGGGCTCTCTCTGGCTCTCCCTCGCTCTCTCTCACTCTGTTTGTGTGCGCATCTCTCGGCATCTCTCTCTAGATCTAATTTTCTCTCCTTACTGACCCTCCAAGCTCTCATTTTCTGTCACACACACTCTCTCTCAAACCCTCCCCCCCCATATTTTCGTTTTGCCCGTTCCCTATCCTCGGACACATCCCCAATGTTACACCGCACCCGCCCTCCACAAAGCCCCTGTCATAGAGCGGTGCGCCTTTTTTCACAGCTTTTCCCCCATTCCGTTCCTCCTCCGCTTCTCCATCCTGTAAAACAGCCAGATGCCCCTTATTAGGAGCTGAGCGGCAGGTCACCCGGTAGTAAGTACACAACACACACACACACACACACACACACACACACACACACGCACGCACACACAGTAGTTATGTACATGATGGTATTATCTGGCCAGGCGGTGATATATCTTGGTGAGACACCAGCCCATAAAGCTGCAGGGACATACAGTCCCCTTCTCTCCTTTCTCCTTCCTCGCTCCCCTCCAGTCATACGCAGTAACAGCCGGCCCTGATTCACAGCATTCAATTTACACCGGCTCGTAACAGGAGGTGATGGGCTCTTGGAGGTTGGAGAAGGGCTAACGTTAGGTAGAGCTGGGGGAGAGGGTTAGAGAAATGTTGCGTGTGACAGAGGAAGGACAGCGAAAAAGAGAGACTTCACATGAGAAAGGATTAGCAATAAGCAAGACAGTGCAGACGATTTGCTAACGCCACTGTGATTAGCAAAAGTGATGCCATTACAGATTAGGACGATGAAACATGCTGCGCTTGGATTTCAAATGCGGCCTCGGTGTCCTCTCACTCCCCTTCCACATGCTTAGAAGTGTGTGTTTTGTGTGTGTGTGTGTGTGCGCATGTTTAGAAGTCTGCACGCAAGTGTCAAAGCGGGCATCGAAAACAATCCAAAGTACAGGCCGACCCCAATCCCATCCCCCGTATGAATATGTATCATTCCAAAAACCCTGATCCATATCTGCTTCCTGTAATTCTAAACTCTGCAGTCCCAATGCCCCCCCCCCCCACACACACACGCACATTCACACATATGCATACGCTTTTCTTTTCCACTCCATGCACCACTCTATGCATATATAAACGTATAAATCTGTTGCGGTTCAACAGCACATCTACATCTGAGAATATATTTGGGAACATATTTTTACACTTGCGTCTGCTGAAAAAGCGTCTTCAGGTATCATGTTATCCTTTTTCTTTGCCTCAGAGAGAATTATTAACTGAAGACGAAAATAATAAAGAAAGCATAGCTCCTGAACGTCTGAACAGACGTACGTACTCGTCATTGGATCTGAGGCCTACTGGCACTTTCCTTGGTAACGTGAAAGAAAAATAACAAGAATTTATAAATTGTATTCATCCGTGTAACCATTCATTACTGTACTGATTTAATTTAGGCAAAAGTGTGTAAACAGGTAGTAGCAACATTATGCAGGCATTGTAGTGTAGTAGACTCAGCTCCATCACAGTCTCTAGACATGTATTATGGGATATTGCTCCCCTGCCTATGGGCATTACATTGATGTGCAAGGTGGGAGGTAGTAAGCAAATGGCGTAGCATCTAAAGCACAAGCCCGCTGGAATGTCGAAACATCTACTCATATGATTGTCTACATGCACTTATGAATGATGTAAGCTGTGTTTGCGGCTCATGGCGCCCTGACATTTAAACGAAATTTATGGGCCTGAATGTATCTAATCAAACGTGAGACAGAGAGATATGCCAGTCACCTCTGGGAGTTTGCTGTGTGTACACGTATTCCGCGTTGTTGTTTTCTTTTCTATCCTTTTTTACGTTATTTGGATAATTCATTGCATGCGTACATGACAAGTGCTTTGCACACACATCACTCATTGGCACATGGCCCGCTGAGCGAGGCCTGATCTTTTGACATATCAGTGTTTGAGAATGATGGATACACATACATGTGGGCCCGATATTTGACATTCATGCTCAGCTGATAATTCATGAGTTGCATTGTGCATGGATCTCCATATTCTCCCCGAGACTGACAGAGGGGTGGAGCACCGGGGTGCACTGAGGAGATATTTAGCATTCACACTTCAGCACACGGGTGTGTGTTTCAAATGGTCAGTGACACCCACCGCGGATGTTTCATATTCACAGTGTACATTTGTGCCGTACAGGAAATGGTTTCTGATGCATGCTGGATCATTGAGATTCACTGTGTGCGTGGTGCTGTAGCCGCAGGCCTGTCAATAGATGCAGGGGGGGTGGGGGTGAGGGACGTGGGATGGAGAGAGGGAGGGACAGAGCAGAGATTCGGCTGTCGTCTCTGTCATTTCTTACTTGGAGAGGCAGACCCCTGGGACCCCCCCTTCGGTAGCAAACGGACAGAACACACACACACACACACTCCCAGATGCACACAACGTAGTGGAGACAGTGTCTGTGGCAAACCAGTGAGCCATTGTCCATATCAATGACATGTGCCCATCAGGATTGACCACCCCGCGCTGACATAGTGGCGGGCCTGCCATCGGAGCTAAAAATTGTTTATGACAAATATTTGCGAGTCACTTGACAATTTCTGCCTTCTTCCCGTTTACAGTCACATTAGCAGCAAGTGAAGGAGGAGAATTAGAGGCCGACTATGAAACCTTGTGACGGTAAGTGCGCGAGGAACGTATATGAGGAGAAGATAAACGATGTAAATGATGGCGTCTAGAATATAAAGAGACAAGAAGCATTCAGCTGTTTGTTGAAAGACAACAAATTCAACCCTCCTCTCTCTCTTTCTCTCTCTCTCTCTCTCTCTCTCTCTCTCACACACACACACACACCATACTTCTCCCTCTGTATCTTTGTCTTCACCCCAATGTCTGAACACTCCTCTGCAATACTTGTGATGCCTCAGAGACTTGATGTCTAAAGCACTCTTCTGCACTCATTCACACACACACACACACACACACACACACACACACACACACACACAGAGGTACATGGCAGATTTACAGGACATCAACTTTCTTATGAGGCTATTGTTTTAGAGCTGCTCATCCCAGAAAGCCATCCTAGCAGCATCAATGTTTATGTTCTGTTAGAAGGGATTTTACAGTGCCTCATTTTCCGAACATCTCGGCGGCCTCCTTATATTAGACGCTGCTTGGGGTTACAGATGAGTGATCATAAATGGAATAGAACTGAACAAGACAAGGCCAACAGGTGGTGAATTCTGCTTGTTTTATTTGCTGTATTCCTGCATACAAAAAGGAGCATTTTAACATCTTTGCGCTCAATGTTGTGTTGACACAGTTTTGGTAACTTTGCTGCTCTGATTAAGTCTCACATCTTCAGTCAACTCATCTTCAAACCTTGATTAACGGTCGCTCATTCAGTCATCTGTGCTGGTGGAGACCAAAACAGTGTGTCAAATAGACACAAACACGACTGCAAATGAATGGTAATGTTGCACTTCTGGATGTGTAAAATGGCAACTGTTGGCTAACATGTTCGCCACAGCTTCATGATGCTAATGCTAATATGAGTGTAGTGTTGGCTGTTTGCTGCCCCCTACATGTTTAACATGGTTTAAGGACGGACGTGTAATTCCTGTCACATTGTGAACAAAATTTGTTTTAGGGGAACCGGTAACACAGCAGTAATCAAATAAGAACTTTGGATGCAAAAAATGTATATAAAATTAAAGGTATTGAATACTTTTAATGCGAATCATAATCCTTTCTCAAACTGAACTTTATCCATAATTACCCAAACAGGCCGCTGAAAACTATTTCCTACTAATTGTCAAACTGCACGCTACAGTATTTGCAGGAATTGGAGGAATGTTTACTCAGAAAGCAAGTCTGCTACACTGCATTGAATGACACAATGCTGAATGTCTTTTTTTTTTCTTCTTACAAAGCACAGCATATCCACATTGAAATAAAAATGAAAGGTTACCTCACATTCAGTGCTTAACATTATTCAGTAGTGAACTTTATTTTCATTTTTTTTTTAAATTAAACACTTCAAGCACTGTGACATTTGCTAAAGCCAGTGGCAAGGCTAGTGCAGTGAATTGACGGCAGGTGCAGATGGAGACCATTTACTCCTGCTTTGTTGTTTGTAGCTGCATGCTGTGTCAATGCAAATACATCTATACATTAGAAAGTGACCTTCCCCTTGTGAAATGTGTATGGTTGCAGTGGGTCAAGCACACTTAACTGTACTTACATCTAAGAAATGCAGAGATGATGAGTGAATCACTGTCCTGCCAGCCAGAAGATGGAAGATTTTACTGCACCTTCCACTTTTACACTGATGTTTCAGCATGGTTTATGCTTCTAATGCTAATGTTCTACAGATAAAGCAAAGGAAGAGAAGTGGTGGCTGCACGTCTAAAAATCAAGTGAGAAATTCAAAGCATTTTGAAGTAAACCGCATGTTGGATCCAGAAAGTCCCTCATTCATTCATTTAGTTGGCCTCTAAGCCCCCTCATTAAAATACATGCCAGGGTCTCTTGCTCACCTCCTCTCTGCAGCGCTGCCAAGCTGTACAGCTGACACTGTTCGTCCTTGTGTTAAGCTGTTACTTGATTTGTCTTAAAATAGATAAAATTACTGTGTTGGCCATTCAAACCTGTGGTGTTTGCCAAGGCACACTGCTGTAGAAAGAGGTTCAAATGCTGAAAATAAATATATAACTACTTTAATGCTTCACAGCTTTAAGTTAAAGACCACCATGCAAGCAGGATTAGCCACAAGAGGAGGCTTTCCTTTACAGACCTGCCGCGAAATAGAAAGATTTCACTGGCTCTTGCCAGTTGACATTTCTGTTACCAAAGTCGATTATATTTATTTCTTGCTGTCCTCTTCTCACGCAAGCATTTGAAACCACTCAAAGACCTACATAAATACCGAAATCCCTAGCTATTTATTTATTTATTTTAGAATGAAATAATTCCCTCACCATACTTGTAATCCTAGCACTAACTAGTTCTACACAGGAATACAACAACAAGGCTGTCTTTTACACATCCATAATATAAACCTCATTTACACTGATAACTTTAACATTATATATCATTTTGATCTCTTGAACGTTTGCTAGCATAATTAGCATTGAACTAGCCATTTCGCTATTATATACCAATCATTGAGCTAGCATCGTTAGCTTGACAAATCCATGTAGCCAGACCATAGAAATAGTAGTTACCTGGTGTAACTCCAGTTCTATGACTATGTGCAAGGCCCTCTAATGGGCTTCGCTATTTGTTAAAGGTTTATCCCCTCGAGGCTCCACCTCCGCGCCTGAGAAAAAGCCCATGCACTCACCGCCACATCAGGGGGTAGCAACTCCCCATACGTGCCTTGCTCATCTCCGTTGAAGACTCAGCAACCGCCACCATGGCCAGCTGGTCTAGTGGTAAGAGGGCCTCGCATGCACTCATACAACTGGAGTTACATCAGGTAACTACTTCAAGTCGTTTCAGGTGGTGGACTAATCAAATTCAAGTTGGTGGAAACAGGCCGCAGAACCGACACATTCATTGTAAATAAGACCCAAATGAAAGAAAACAGACAACTACAGCAATTGCAGTGGTGAGGTGAGACGTCTGGAGTACAGAGTAACAGTGATTCTGGAGCTGATGTTGATGCAAGCGAGCCCTGCTGGTGACAGCTGCTCCTAAAGTAGACATCAGCTCACCCGTGCCACCAGCTAGCTCAGCTACTCTGGAGACGGTCGAGTTCTCCGGGATGGGACTGAAGGATGAACTTAAAACCAAGATGTGCCAGGTCTTGCCATGGAATTAAATATTACGGTGGACACTCCTGCGCAGAGGGCGGCCAACAGCAACACCTGAAGAAGAAAACACGGCTGGCTCTTGTTACCATGTATGTTTATTGCTGGATTAATGAGCAACAGTTTGTCAGGCTGTCTTTGGCTTCGCTAATTGGCGACATAATGCAGCGGTTGGTCGGTGTACAGGTTCGGTGTGTGACTGGCAGGTGCCCGTTAAGAGCGATTCAGAGGTGGCATGCTGATTGATTTGTACGTATAATACTGCAAAAACAGGAGCGAAGGTCACCAACAGATGTTTTTGATCAGTAGCTGGTTTTTGCGGGACAAGTTGCTGTCTCCTGGGAAGCAACTCATTAATATCCTGCCTTGGCACACAGTTTGAGTGAAACGTTGCACCTAAACATTTATGTGTCTCAAGGCTGAATTAAGTGTTTGCCTGTGGGCACTGTATGATTTTATTTCTTTGGATTCTTTTTTTAGGAGATTAAGATAGTTCTTAAAGAGAAATTATTTGGTATTAGTGATCAAAAGATGTAATTTGGATGACTGATAATTAAATACAGGGGCTGTGTGAGTATCAGAGTGTTCTCTGAAAGGCTGTGACTGCGTTTGGCATTTTGATGAATGCAATTAAAGCAGTGAGTGCTGGCAAATCATCCCCTTTGTCCAGTTTTTGAGGAACATTTGAAATATTGGCTTTTCAGCACAAGTGCTGCATTTTCTGAATTAGACATGCTGATATATTTATTTATATCCGCCCATGGGTCTCTGATTTCTACCTCACATCCTGCTGCCATGCATTCACTGCTGGCCATTTCCTTCTCCTGTGTTCCCAGTCCGCATTTGAAGCTTTCATCCCTTTCCTTTCATCCCACTCTCACACACACGCTGACCATTTCACCAGATCCCGTAAGTACCGTTTTCACTTGATCTTTCCCCTCCGGCTACACAGTACTGATCATCCTCTTTCTGCCCTCCTCTTTCAGTCCTCCTTCCCTTTCTTAGTCTCTCTTCAACCCGTCACCTGATTGTTTTACTTAACGAAAAATAGTTCCATTTTAATAAAAACCCGTCTGGGCTACAGTCCCCACTTCTCGCCCTTTGTCCGCCTCTCTGTCTCTCTCTCTCTCCGTGTGCTTGCGGCCCCTGCGGTGACATAATTTAATATTCCTGGTGTCATAGTAAAGAGAGAGGAGGCTGTGGCTGTCAGTGTGGTGCGAGGGCTCACATTGATTTAGCGCAAGCACCACAGAGGGAGCTCTCTTCATTTTATTAGTAGGCTACGGCCAGTCTGAGGCAGTGACAGGGAGGTGGGGCAACGTGGCTCAAGCAAACAACTGGAAGGCAGGAGTAGAAGTGAAGTAGCAGCATGGATAGCGTCGTACTCTATAGTCACAGCAAAACCATGCAGGCACCATTGTGAGATGTGTGAAATCATTTAAGGAATTATCAGATACTTTGCGTCTGCTGTCTCCATACCAGCAGTGTGTCTCATATCTAATTACTCAGTCTGCTGTCGATGCAGTAATTAACAGAGGTAAGCTTAATGTCTGCTAAGCAATGTGTGTAATGTATGTTTTTGACAAGCACTAAGTGCTGTAGTCAGGGACTTAATGATAAATGGCATTTGTGGTTAGGTTGGAGTCTTTTAGGTACACTGGTCCACTGGAACAATGGCCACGCTTCATAGAGGTTTTTTGTCTCACGTTTGTCATCAGACACCGTGAACGCAACGAAAAATAAGATGTAAAATGTTAAAATACACATCTGAGTCATTTCAAAAGTCTCTCACGCTAGCTAACACTCACAAATGTGATGAAATCTAATAGAATTTCCGCAAATGTATTATATTGTCCTTGTAAAAGGATATCAAACAAACATGATTCACAAGTGTAAACTAAATGAAATTACTTTACACTCACATACATGAATGGAAGTGACTCTATAATTATGCATTTTACAACTTTTATGACAAAATGATTTAAATAGTGGATATTTAGGTGTTCGTACTGGCTAGCTGTTAATGATTTACAGACATCTTTCAGAATGTAAGTCTATGGGAGAAAGTCTCTTGGGGCCAATCACATGACAGACCCCCAAATTGTAATTACACAATTTGGCCACTATGTCAAATTGGCTTCAATGCCAATAGCCTGGTGAACTCCCTGGGGGTTTGATAATGCCAGGTTATACTCTTATCTAAACTTCGGTCATGTGAGCCGTTACACTCTACATCAAATCAGAACCTTACATAAAAATCCCTACATTTTAAACCAACAGTTATTTTGAGGTGGTATATGTCAGATACATTTTTTTTTTTCAATGTTACCCTTTTAACATCTTATTTATATTACATGAATCCATTTTAATGACTGTATGAACGCAAACAATCATGGATTTATGACAGAAACATCAATTAAACACCTCAAAGAAACATGTCTCTGGAACAGTTACCAGTCTATTTCAGCACACTTTATGTCACTATGCTTTGTGATTACCACAGACTCTCCAAGAATAGCCTCCAGCTTCTTTTTTGCAATCAATAATTTCATCTGCTAGGTGATATTTCAGCTTGGTGGTGTGGCAGACACGTGTTTTTTATATGTGTTTGTGTGTGTGACTATGAAAGACACATCACTGCAGGTGTGGATCTGGGAGCAGCAGAGGCCGCGCTTGCACATCGAAGGAAGCCCCGACGGTCGCTGCCCCCTTGTACGGCAAACATGCAAACACTGACCATGTGCCATTAGTGCATTCATGTGGGATAAGTGAATAAATAAAACATTAAAAACACAGACAAAATCTTAAAGAGCTGTTGTGCAGCTGCACAAATACATTCAAAAATACTTCAGGCATAATTTCTTTTTACAGACTGCTGAAGGCTGAACCGAAGCACTGCAATTTGGTGAGACAATTGGAATCCTGATGTCGAACCTTGGATATGTCATTACCATTTTGTGTCAGGTTACATTTTCAGGAAGAATCATGCTGTGCATTCTTGTTGGAATAGTTAATGATTGACTGTAGTCCTCGATAGCGCTACATGCTTTTATTTCAGTCATGTCAGTGTGAATAACGTTTACCTCAAAACGCTCCAGCCTAGTCGTATAAATGTGTAACCAGACATAACATACTTTCTATACTGAAACGTATTCATTTCTTTCCTTTTGATTTCTGCATGCACCAGTGTGACCTCTCTTTGTCTGCTGAATGCCAATAGCCAGGTTTCCATCCAAAAAATCTATAGAATACACAGTAAGACCACAGCATAATCATAGTAAGACACATTAAATCACACTGACAGAATGAAACAATCAAATGAAAATAGTCAATCCAAATCAGTAAAATCAAATTTGGTATATAAAAGTGCAATTGACCAACAAAGAGAGCCGTTGATTAAGCCTGCATACGTAAATACTGCATACAGGCTGATAGCTTGAAGAATAGAATACTTCTTGTATGTATTTGTTTTGAATTCTTATTGTAGAAGTCTCTTTCCCTGGTTCAGGTTGCTGCTGCAACAGAATTTATTTTTTGTTGTTTTTGGAGGATGGCTCTGGTGTACAGACAGGTGGCTGTTTCTTGGTCAATGCCTAGGGTTGTTCCCACTGGGATGGGGGCGAGGGGATGTGCAGGAGAGAAGGCTGTAGTGTTAATGATAACAGACAAGTTGAAATTTGCAACTTCTTGCAACGCGCCGGTCTGCAACGTTCTGAAACATTCCAGTTTACACCAATGCAACTAAACGATTATATATATATACAGTTGAATATACATGGAGCTCTGGAAAAAATTAAGAGACCACTGCAAAATGATCAGTTCTCTGGTTTTACTATTTGTAGGTATGTGTTTGAGTGAAATTAACTTGGAAAACTTGGAGTGGTCTCTTAATTTTTTCCAGAGCTGTATATATATAGTATCATTTCCATAGCAATGACTATCTGTATTTCAATTCTAACTGCTGGCTTTTCGGACGTCTTTTGTAGCCGGATATAATTTGCGTCTTAAAATATGAATGAGGATAGTAATAGAGAGTTACTTGCTATAGTTGCATTTGTGTTATTGATGCAAATCATTGGTCTGAACTGGCCTTGAACTGACTATGGTGGGTAACATTTATAGTGAATGTCCATCTCTATCTGTGGACAAAAACCTCAATTAAGTTTCAGAATTTTCCCCATAATCTGATTACAACAAAACAGAACACCCAAGATGCCTTCGGAAGACAAAGCATGACTTGATTTGCTTAGAACGCGTCAATATATTGACGTCCATTGTGTGAACGATTCTCTGGAGGATGTCGGTAGGAATTCAAGGATACAGCAGGTGATGGAATATGTCACGCAGCATTCGATATCATGTATATTTGTGTCAAATGGCTGTGGAGGGATCGATCTGCCGCGCAAAATGATGTATGCGTATATCATACGATGAGCTACGGGGCCAAGGTTTTAGGCTGAGAGCTCTGTAATTCATTACAGCTATCCGAGCGTTCATGCGAGTGTGTGTGTGTGTGTGTGTGTGTGTGTGTAAGACTGTGTGATTCATAAGATGGAACCCGGCCGGCTATGAGGGAACTCATTAGGCTCCTGTCGTCTCACCTCCCGGTAGGAAAAATACCTGGCATGTGGGAGTTTATATTCCCTCTTCTTTACAACTCTCTCTCTCTCTCTTCCCCTTTATTGCTTCCACACTCTGTGCCACAAAATCCAAGAGCAATCACCAATCAATCTTGTACACTCACCTAGCCCTCTTTCTGCTGCTAACAACCACCTGCCTTCTCCTGTTTTCCTTCGCCGCACACTCAGCCTCCTCTTCAGCCACATTCAAACACATCCTCTTCTCCGGCTTTTGTATTATATCCCATTAAGGCTCATCAAGCTCATCGCCTCATCCTTCTGCAATCATGTCGTCCATGCATTCTTCCCATCCTCCTTACTTCAGCCGAGTCATCTATCACTCTTCTGCCTTGTCTCCTCCATACTTACGGTCTGCTTTTGTAAAACTCCCAAGTGATTGCTTGTCACCGCTGATTGTATGACTCTGACGTCTCTTTCCCCCCTGCTCTCCTCTCGCCTACCCCGTACTTATAATTTCACTTTGTCGCCATGGAGATCCCATCTGCTTGTGCAAGTCATGTCACAGGTTTATTGCCAGGTAAAAGCGATATGAAACGGAGTGAATTTTCATGACAATTCAAACAAGAAAGTGAGCCAAAGGAAAGGAACAATCAATGACAACCAGGAAGGCATCGGAAACAGTCACTTTTTCTGAATCCATAAAATGCACCTCGGAGGGGATTTATTTTGGGAAATAAGTTGCTCTATGTTTAGCTGCTTGATGGTGGAGAATCTTACAAAAAACGAGATGAATATACATCATTCAGAAACACAGTGAAATATTTGTTATTCATTAAAGAATACAGATGAATGGTCAGTTCAGTAAATGCCAGGTGACATATGTACATGTATGTATACATTCAAACAACAAATCCCCCAGCCATAGGAATTAGGACTGTTGTCCTAAGTAGTGTTGTAGAGTTGACATAGAATTTGGCACAATGTTCTTGTTTACCGACAATCAACGTTGGTTTCTTTTACCCGCGACCATTCCCCAACCTTAACAACCATGACATCGAAGGTACCCTCACTTTAATGAAGTACTTATTTTTTCCCAAACCACAATGTTTCCTTAACCTTAACAAGGTCATTTTGTTTGCCTAAGCATAACCAAACCTTCAAATGCAGTTTTATTCTTGCAACAGTAATTAGTGACGGTTTTGAAAGGCACGTGTAAATTATATCCTCTTGCCAATAGGGGGGTTAGATCAGGTGAGGTTGCGACATCCATTAAAAACAATGTATATTGCAGATTAATTTGGGAGACTTTTCCTCATCTCAACACTTACTCAGAATGGATGCGTTCAGCATAGGGATGTGCATAAGTTATTTAGATGATCAATGAATCTGTCACTTATTTCTGTGATTAATTGTAGCGCAGATGCTGTTAATTGATTAACTGATCTGTTTGTCAGAAAAGGAATTGCTTTATTTTACTGCCTTCTGCTCTGTGTCACTGTCAATTATCTTTAGGTTTGTTGACTGTTGGTCAAACAAAACAAGTATTTTAAAGATGGCACCTTGGGTCCTGCGATGGGCATTTTTCACTGAAGGATTAATTGATTAATTGAAAAGCACAGCGCATTAAATACAAATTAAATGATGATGAAACTAAGTGATCAGAGCACAATGTGACGTTTTCAAAATCCTTGTTGTGACCAACCAACAGCCCAAAGCACACAAGATATTTGACTAATCTTGGGGTTCTCAATGAGGTGTAACAGAAAAGCTAGAACCGGCAATTATTAACTCATTATGACAATAGTTAATTTTCTGCTGATCGACTTAATATTTCGGCAGCCATTAATTGCAAATTAGCTTTGATGCATCCGAGGTCTCCACTGAACAACGATGTGTCTGTGTGTCTCTTCTTTTTGCCCCCCCGGTTGGGTTTCATTTCACCACGTTTTCCCTCTCTTCACCCTCTTCTCCAGCAGCTTCTCTCCCCTAACCCCCCCGCCCCTCCGCGCCCTCTCTTTAGTTGCTGCGATCCACAGGGTAATGGTGCTTGTCGTCTGGAGACTGTTCCATCAATATGTGGCCCCTCTGTCTGGACTGGGTTTACACTCCCAGCCACTACTCGCCCATCCTCTCACTCGCTTGTCAAAGGTCCCTGCCCCGTCTCTGCTAACTCAACATTTTGTCACCAGCCAAACATTTTTCTCAATTTTAGACAGCTTTAATCATCAGCTTCTCTTTCTCTAAGCTTTGGTGGTTTCCTAATACCGCTGTGTACCGTGGTAAAATTGGCAGTATATGCAGCACAAAAACCTGAAGCAACTTTTTGTGAGGACATTCCTTATGCCCTTTACTTTATAATGGAAATATCAAAATCCTCTTGGATATCACATCAAGCAAAGATTTCAGCGGTATGTCTGCAAACTACAGAACCCCCAATGAGACCTTTACTGCCTTGAAGTAATCACCTGCAAGCCACACAGGGAGAGGAATAAAGCATGCCAGCATGCAAAAGGAGAACCATTACAGTCAGTACAGTAATTGAATGAAAGGTGGGCTGCTGTTTTAGTGGCTGGGGGGCAGGTATGTGTCCCAACAAGAAGGCAGGATGCAGGGCTTTTTTGGGTTGTTACAGTAGGTGTTGCATCATTAGATTTTAAGGGCTGATTCAGTGTTTGGATTGGGCTTAGTCAGATGTGAAATGGCAAAAGAGGGAATGCTGTCGTTACGACGGGTAATTTGACACAATGATGGATTGACGTAAAGCATAGATTACGTTCCTCTTCACATCCTCGCGCGTGTGTGTGTGTGTGTGGGCTGCAGTATCTGAATACCTCGCTGTTTGTGTTTCCTGTCTTTGACTTTTGGGTATGTGTGTCAGTAATGCGGCGCAGTGTGTAGGTGAAGACGCTCCGCCAGGCATTCCTATCAGCTGGTAAATTCTTATCTTCGCAGCCCACATAAACACAAATGCACATCAGCATGCAAGAAAGGATCTTTGCGGCGGGAAAGTGGAACAGTTATAAAATAGGAGAGATTTGTGTGCGTGCATTTCTCAGCAGTGGCCTAGAGAGCGGGTTGTCAGCCACCGTGGCATATGGTGTGCACCCAGGTGATCAGCCAGTCTCCAGTAAAGGTTTTTTTTTCGTGTGCATATGTGTGTGTGTACCTCTTTCACTCTGATGACCATCTGTGCCCCGCTCTTCAAAGCAACTCTTTCTGCCCAGCCCCGTAGACAAATGAATTATTAAACTGCTTTTGCAGGTGACACCCTACCGTTTGTTACCTCCTCTCTGGCGGGGGCAGACGCAGACTTGAGGAAAGAATCACTCAGATTCTACGCCTGCACCCTCACAGCTGAGGCCCTATCATCTCTGCGTGCCCCTCTCTCCTCTCTGGGCCACTTTCTTGTTCCCATAGACTCATCTCTGACATCCTCTCTCAACTGCGGCTCCCCTTTACCCACCATTGTCCGCTTATTTGATGTCTCTCTGTCCTTATTACCCCATTGCTTTGCCTCTCAAATGACTCCATGCTTAATTTGGTCTCTCCTTTTTCTCTCACTCTCTGTCCTTCTCTTTCTCACTCTCGCTTCCATTCTCTTGCTGTCCAAAAAAGTCAATCTTTCTCCTAGCCCCAGCCTCAGGGACTGCGACCGCTTGAGGAATCCAATAAGGTTGATTAAGTGATGACAGTATAATTACAGCGATGGCACAGGCACAATCAATCTCTTGCTTCCTGAATGGGATAAATGAGCCAACCTGGGTCATCAGCGTATGGGAGATAACTCTGCGCATACTCAGTGGAGGCCGGGAGGCTAAGTGAAAGAATCAAACGTGAATAAAGACACAAGTTTTTTTTTTTCCCAATATCTTCTTGATCGTTCTTGTGTACAGTACAACTTTAAATAAATTCTTTCCAACTTCTTTTTTTCCTGATGAGTGATGACTGAACAAAGTAAACCAGAAGCTCCATTATGAACAGCAAGAATATCTCAGCACATCGATTTATAATCTCAGCACAAGCTGATCTGTAAAGATGCATTCTCTGTGCTCGTGTTCTTCAGGAGCGGGACCTCTCTAGCGCCACATTCAGACAATCACTGGAGACGCAACAGAATATAATTCATCGTCAACTGAACCTTGAAGCCATACTAGTTCTTGCCCACTACTTACTCAAAGACGCAAAGATGCCCATAAGCACAATGTGTGAAAATGTGTGTCCTCTGATGCACGAGCAGTGGCATCAATCATGCTTCTTGATTCCCTTGCAAAATGGCAGCTCAGAATTGTCTACTCAACAGCGCAAAAGTATTTGAAACAAAATGGAAGAAAAGCTGATCTCAGTGATATAACTTCAACCAGGTACCGGCACTTGCACGCAAACACATGGCTCAGTTAATGAAGTATGTTGTTGTGCGCCAGTGCAGTGGCAACATGAGAAAAGACATATTGAAGCTGAGAATGTAGATTATATGCTCGGTATAAACATGTGCAAGTGTCAGACTTGTAAGAGACGAGACTGCCTGCCTCTGCCTTTTATACTTATGGACCCAATTTTCACCATTTTCTTAACTTACAGACCCCTTTCACACCTGGTATGCGACAACATCTGGATGTGGTCTGGCTGGCATTGTGATTGGATCCCTGCCAGGTGCAAATGCAGTCAACACAGTTTGGCCAGAGTCTTATCCAACAAGTCAAAAAGTCCCGTTGCTCTGCACCTACTACCCCTTTCCCCTTTGCCTTTGTTTGTAAAGGAAAAATAGGTCAAGTTGATACAGCAGTGTTGCTTTGGGAGGTTCACGAGGGACGCATAAGACGTGCAATGTGAGGGCCACAGGGGAAGCCAATGTACTAGTACAAGCAAGCTTCTCTGCTGGCACTGATAACCTTCTCACCGCATACGATAGCCCAGGTGGCCTACGATAGCCTAGTTGACAAGGATACCGAAAAATGTGCCCATAGGTGCCTTTGACAATGTCCATCTGTCACATGGCCCTTGCCTTGTACATCATAGCAGTATTTGCTAACAAGTCCTCCAATTCCACAAGCTCAGCCTATCTAATTTGATTATGCAGGCAGAATTGAGTTAACAGCACTATTTACCATACGTTTATCTGGTATTAATACCAGATGTAAATGGGGTCATTGTGTTTTTGCCACCATCTCTACATCTCTATAGGCAGGTGGGGAAACCCTTCCATCATTTATGTCACTGACATCGGAGTCATTTGCTACTCCTGCTTGATGAAGACTCGCCGCTGCCTTACACAGATCGATTTAAGCTTAATTAACAGGTGCAGCGCTTCAACTCCTGAAATGAAATGCAAGTTGGTAGGGAAAAGAGAATTTTATAAAATGGTTTGATTCTTGGTTAACCTGTTGTGGCCTTTTGCTGATTTTAACTTAATGAGACCAGATTGGGGGATCTTTTTCCTCTTGTTTGATGCTGTTGCAGTGGGCACAGTCTTGTTTTCACACTAGTAGTATAGCAACAGGTGGCTTGGCATCTGGTCAACATGCTCATAACCCCAACAAAGCTCAGCTCATCACTTCATCTCTCCAGTCCTATGGTCATCATTAGGAAGTGTTTGCTGATATGGTAATTTTGCTTGTGAATTTTATTGATGGTCCGTAATGAAATGTCTTTGACTTGCACAGATGGGAAACCTGGAGCTCTAGATGAAACCAGTAATATATACACCGATCAGCCATAACATTATTACAGCATGGGCACCCTGACCGGTCCCCATATAACAAACTGTGATGCTCTGTGTGTTCTGACACCTTTCAATCAGAACCTGCATTCACATTTTCAGCAGTTTGAGCTACAGAAGCTGTTCTGTTGGATCAGACCACATGGGCCAGCCTTCGCTCCCCGCGTGCATCAGTGAGTCTTGGCTGTCCATGACCCTGTCGCCAGTTAAGTGGTTTTCCTTCCTTGGCCCACTCTTTGTAGGTACTGACCACTGGAGACCGGGAACACCCAACAAGAACTGCAGTGTTGGAGATGCTCTGAATCCAGTCGTCTAGCCATCACAGTTTGGTTCCAATTCTGAGCCTTTGTAGCTGTCACGTGAGAAAAACTAAATTCACACATTATTATTGTACTCTCTGAGATGACTCATTCCTAATAGTTCATATCAAAACAGTAGTTCAATGAATGATATGCTCATAAACGACACATCACTATTGCAACAAGACCATCAATGTTCTTCACGTCACGTGCCAGTGGTCATAACGTTATGGCTGATCGGAGAGTGAGCTAAATGTAGGCTGAATTATTTTAGGCTTCACAATTCATGACCAGATCAGTGATGTTTCAAAACATGTAAGATCATCAAATGAATGTTTATGGCTTTTACATCTGAATATCTTCAAAACCCGGTCATCTACAAGAACAATTCATATTTAATATTAAAAACCCTTTCTGCACTTTAAAAGGGTCAGGTGTTCTGGGTGTTTGACACGAGAGCAGAGGGTGCCTTTCATCTTAAAAGACTTAGGAAAAGAGCCATATTCATGGTCATAACTCATTCAGACTCTCCCACTTCTTTTGAAGGGAAATTAACCAGAGTTAAAAGGCCTTTGTCAAGCCAGACAATCAAAGAATTAATGGCAGCTTGGTGAATATTTTAATATCTACAAAGAAACTGGATCTGCCATCTGTTTCACTTTACAAGATAGTGAATAATGGCCGTGGAAATCCATATTTCAACAAGAGGATGATTTTGGTTCCAACGGGTGATTTTCACAGCCGATAATATGGCTGAGTATCAAAAGATTTACAAAAGTAACTTGGAAAAAAATGGGGGGGAAAATAATTAGACACATTTTGTGGTGATGGGCTGATATCAAAGCAGTGCCAGACATGAAACATATCACGGAATTTGCTCCTTATCCCGCCATGGCTCATCACAGACACACACGTGCTCAAATGTACACTTAACTCGCTCATCACATTTCATGTTTGCTTTATTCCTCATTGACTCGCTATCTCTTGCTCCGTCTCCTCCGTCTCTCTCTCTGCCTCACTGCTCCACCACGCCTTTGAAACGTCTGTCAATATTGACTTTATTTATTTAATTGACATTGCTCGTGCTGACATTGGGACCTTGCATAAACAATGACGCAAGGTTTGGAAACTCCTCGTGATGAACGGAAAAGGGGAGGGGAATAAAAGAGAGGTGCACTCATTCCTCGCTCCTACCCTCATCCCTTGTCAGTCCATTGGGAGGAGAAGCTTAAGTACTTTGGAGCTGGAGTGTCTGTCTTTCACACATCAAACGATTTGTTTTATCCGGTTCATATTCTCCCCTTCAGACCCTGCGCAGCCTGATAGGGCTTTGATGATGAAACGCAGAGGACATCCGTGCATTATATCTGAATTGGCATGCACAAGGTGTGTGTGTGTGTGTGTGTGTGTGTGTGTGCGTGCGCGTGCATACGTGTTTGTTTGTCACTCTACAACAATGTAATTTCTGACGAGCTGCTGCTCAGACAGCGATGCCAATAGCCCACCTCATTCTCACTAGCTGAGCTGCCCCGAGAACTGGTGTCATCCTTCACTTCTCTTTTCCTCAGTCTCCCCTTTTTTCCCCAGACTCTGTCCTTCTCTCCCTCTCATTGTTTGAATGAATGCAATGAAATGAAAAAGGTAATTAAGAGCAGAAAGGATTTCTGAACACCTATAACAAGCTGCTGCAGAACACACAGTATCAAAAGGAAGCCCGAGATGACTCATAGGGAGGATAAGACGTCTTTGTCTGTGAGGTTTGCTCACACAAATGCCTACGTTGTTACATGATATGCAGCATTAACTGAAAGACATTTCACTCCAGTCCCTTCAAGGTACCACATTCATGAAATGCAAAGAAGCTGATCAAATTTACAGGGAAGATATTTTCAAAATGTGAAAATAGTGACAACATGGTTGAATTCTTGGCAAACTTACAGATGTTTTGTGTTCACACTAAAAAATGGGTTGGTATGCAAATCTTCTAATGCAGTTGGTTCTAGTGTGTGTAATTGATTGCCCCTCTGTAGAGCCTTAGAGTGAAGAACAACAATTGAGTTAACAAATGAAAGCGCAGGATTTTACTCTAGCGTCTTTGATTCAAAGCCATTGGTTGATGCATATCACACTGGCTGCCTGTTTGTGTGTGCATGTATATTTCATTATTTGTCATTCTAGTGCTTAAATGAACATAAGTAAATGTGTAGGTATAGATTAAACTAATAGTCCTTATGTTTTGGCCCTGATAGACTCTCAAATGGAACACAGTTGCACTTGCTTATGTTTATACTGGGTGTCTGCTTAGGTGGACCAATTGTATTCTCAAATTGTGACCGGGGGCCTTTATTACCTTACTAACAGCAGATGGTAACAGGCTTTTAGTTGAAGCGGGCTTGTATTATATGCAGGATATTATTTCTAATTCCCTCTGTTTGATACGTTTAATTTGTCATATTTTGTTTTGATCCACTCTTGTTTGCCCTGTTAAAGTTACTGTATTATGCTGTTACTCAACACTTCCTGTATCAGTTTCAAATTAAAAGCCCTGTAACGTTTCAGTGGACAGAAACCCTTTCCCTTCATTTCTTAATAAGGCTTATACTGTGAAACATTTGCAGGAATGTGTGCAGAAAATGCACTGGCTTTCAAGTTTCCCATTTTGTACATTACTACAACACACAGTTGGAGACATTAACACACAAACACGCGCAGTGGCTGAAAATTTAGAGGAGCAATCCAGAACAACAAAGTGTTGAAAATAGCATGATTATGTTGTTTAATTTCATCGATTAATGTGATGGAAAAAACATTAAGCTTATCATAGTTGGCATGTACATAAAATGACCGTCACCAGGAGTTTGTCCACCCTTGTTTTTTTTCTCCGGCCTATATTGAGGGCTGGTCTTTTTTTGTTTGTGTCGACCACACCCCAGGCCATCACATGGGCATGGATGTATGTAAAGGTTTCAGCCATGCACAAGAGACAAAGATGCCCTTTGTATATTATCAGTTCTTCTGCTTCCATTCTTAAACCTCACTCTAATACTGAGAATGTTGGCCTATCACACTTTCATTCAGTGCAATTAGCTTGTAGTCTATACTGCTGCTCCCTGCTGCTGCTCTTTGACAGGTCACTGCTGTCATCAACTGGGACCGAATGTCAAGTGACCTGCCTGACTAAATGAGCTGCACCTTGTTAGCTTGTTTGTGGCAGCAATTATGGCTTAAAATGTTTGTTAGCTCGGCCCTTTGTTCGAGTTTATCCGTCAGGCCATAAACTAACTAGGAGATCTGTGATGTGACCAGCTACTGTCCACACATCAATGACACTACCAGCGTGAGTCATACCACCCTCTGTCAAAAAGATCCAAACGGTTTACCTCAGTTACACAGCCTCACATAACCCAACTAACTTGATTAACCTCACTCACATGACATGTTGGATAGTCGTTAATCTCTACAAGGATGTGGGGCAGCTCTTAGACTGATAGAAAACAGCAAAACAAAAGGATAACAATGGACTTAATTGGTGTTAACTGTTTGTTGCTTTGATATAATCATACCTCAATTTAAGTGGTAATGTTATTTCACTTTAATCCCACATAAAAACGTTTGCCTTTCCCCCCCACCACACACTGGGTTTTACACTGTTTGTGGAACATGCACAGAATGAAAATACTTAAAGCAATCATACTAAGAAATTTGTGCTTTGACAATTAGCTAACCTCTGTTCAAGTTATAGTTTTAGTCCCTATAGGTGAAATACCAAAAACATTGGATCCTACAACTCCCATAATGGAACTCAATGACCTTCCCTCGTCTTTGTGCGCTCCACTTTAGTACAGTAGGTCACCAGCAGAGATATATGTTAGGTGTATGTTAGAACTACCACAGCAGGTGCGTTGTTAGACATTAATACAGCTGGACATTCAGAAAGAGCGTCACACCGACAGGCATTGTGTGATCCACAGACATTATAACATCAGCGTTGGAACGACAAACGAGGGCAAAACTTCTTCAGGATATGAAAAGCAAATCACATTTTTCAGTTGTCTCTGGCTTCAGCACTAAAGGGTGTGACATGCAGGATGTTTAGGTGTTTCATCTGCCTTTGCATGTGAGCAGCCAATAACTCCTAACTACCATAGCTTATCACTCGAGCATCACCATTATAAGGCACAGGATATGGACCAATAAAACCCTCTACTCTGAGTGATGTAGATAGTAGTGAGGTGCTGGCAAGTTTGCTAAATGTCAACATGCATTAAAGGCATTTTCTCGACTAACTGGAAGCTGAATGGGACAGAGTATAGGAAAGGAAAGGCCAGGTCATCTGCGGATCCATTCAAGGTGAAATGCCAGTGAACTCTGATACTTTCAGTAGATTCTGTTATCTACTTTGTTGTTGATAAGCTTTTGATTGACTGTCTACAAAGTAAAACTGACCGTTTGCAAATCAAATTTACAGAACCTTTCATTTACAAAGTGCATAATGGTTCAGATGATGGCCTACACGTGGTGCCTGTGTTCTCACTGATCTCAGCTGTGTTTGCTCATTGTGATTTTATTTCATTTCATTACCTTATGTAAATGAGCACGGTGCCCATCATACTTTTAGGAGAGCCAAATGAATTTGTCTAAAACCTGCTACAGTTCTTAGGACAGTAAAAGATATTTTGCAAAAATCTTCAAAATGATTTGCGACAGGTTTCTGCTGGAAGACAATCAGAAACGTAACGTAACTGTTGGTGTAATTTCACTCTTGGTGCTAGGTGGGAACATATTGAGCACATGTGGGCATGTGGGGTGTAAAAGGGGAATGTGGAGTTAACACCCGTAATGCTGTTAACTGTCAATACAGTTAGAACGCAGGTGTCCATGTAGTGTAAAAAACACACTGTCTGTTGTAAATTATGCCATTACTCCTGGATATTTAACATTTTTTGGGATATCTACATGTCAGTGGAGAGTTAAAATCACATTGTCTGGTGTTCTGAAATGACACTATGAGTGTTGAATATTACTTAAACATAGACCTTTTATGTACTGTTTTTGTCTTATTAAGTGTTGTATTTAGATGCCTTGTGTGTTTCGAGATTGTTTGCTATTACTCAACACTTTTTAACACTTTTAACAGTGTTAATTTAACTGACTGCCGTGGACCTATATAAACACTGGGCCAGTGTTAATTTGAACTATATTGGAGTTGATTAGTATTAGTAAGTATTTTGCTGCTTAATTTGATCTTAATTTGAACTTTAAAAAGCTCCCTCTAGAGCTACAGAAGACATTAGAACTGTTTTCACAGGCTGAGTAGAACTCTTAGTGTGAGGTGACCTTTGTGTGTAAAATCGGTGGAGTGCCCCTCAATTAACAAGATATCAAGATTTCTTTAAGAACATTTGAAAGTCACTATAAACTAAATGCACTCAAAGTTGTCTTCACATTCAAATTTGAACTAAACAACTACTATTTACTTGCTTTTCAATAGGCCTGTTTGACTGTTTCTCCTTTCGGACTTGGTCACGTTCTGACCCTGACAGTCTACTGATGCACAACACGGGCCAGAGCTCCCTCAGTAAATCTAATGAGAGCGATTCATGTTCTCCTAGTTGGATTCTTTGTCACAGCGCATGTTAGGAATTGGTGTGACAGCATTGGTTTAGACCTGCTCCCAAACCTATGAACACAATCAATCCAAAATTCTCCTTTGGGAATGGTTTTTTAATCCAACGGAAATGGCGGCCCGTGTCTGGCACTGGAAATACCAGCTCATATGTCTCAAAGCTATCACTGTATGAGACACTACATCATGACCATGAGTCAGGCTCTAACTAAACCTGCATGGCCTGAAGCCACTACATGTGTCACTGCAGCGGGTTGGAAATATCACAGCGCTATACCCTTGGCACCGCTGTACTTTGGCATGACAAAGAGGCAGTGTTCTGGACGTGCACAAAATCGCAAAGCGTCTGTAGCTAGTCACATCATGGTTTTATACTTGCTCACCTCCGCATCCCCTCCCTCGACCACATACTTCCATCCCTGTTTCTGTCAAAAGCCCATGATCAAATGCACTCGCTTAGATTTATATAGTTCCATTGTGCCTTGGCGACATTTCCATTTCACCCCTCCTCCTCTCCCACCTCTCCTCCGGTCACCATGCATCTCTCTCTCTCTCACTATGGGACATCAGGTAAACATATGCATTTTCTTTACAAGACGCAGGGATGTTCAGACTTCTCAGCAGTTTGAAAATGGCATTTGGCAGGAACGTAAGGCCGCGCAGCGAGCTCACTGGTTCTTCCCTGGTCACATTTTTGATTGATTTAACCTCTGTGTCGGATTGTGTGACAGATGGTCAAGCTGAACAGCCTCAACATCTCCCCTGTCACCATAACAGCATAAAAAGTTATTTAATTCTCTCAAAGAAATCTCCAATTTGTCATTGGCCTGCACGGAAGCAAAATGTTTAATTAAGATTTCTTGTTATTAAAACTAATTTTGCTCTTACTTTGAAATCCCAAGTGAATTCAGCACAGACAACCTGTGCTTCTCAAAATGCCCAATTTGCTTTCATGTTGCCTGCTGAACATGAAAATATGTCTCAAGTAGGGTTCGGGTTCAACAGCATTTCATCAAATCCACCTCCAGTATAAAATCAAATCTGAATCCTTTTGAATCCCTAACCCTGATTGTAGCTTTCAACATTTGCACATAACTTAAGTTGAAAATAACTACAACTGAAAGGTCTGTTGTCACCTTGTAGGCTGAAAAGACCAAACACTACAGTTTTGAGTGGCAGTCTAATTAATGTTCCTAACCAGTAGCTACAAAACTGAAAATTATATGAACAGAATTAATTATGGAATGTTGATTGCATTTATATGGCACTGAATGCGTGCAGCCTACTCCCAGTTTTAGACCTTATTTTTCAAAAGCTACCTTTTTGTTTAAGGCCGATATTGTTACGAGTAGATGAGTCTTTCTCCGGACTGGTTGAGTTCCTTCGCTACTTTCTTGTCATCTCAAATTAATGTTTTCATCGTCGTTACAGCTATTTTGCAAAATTCAAATTGCACTTGCTTAGCTGGTGTCATATGTATGTTTCCATTCATGTGACAAAGCCCACTAGTGGCTGAAGGAATTATGACTTGTCGGTCGGGAGCAAAGGAGGAAGTCCAGTGACAAGTCCACAGAGGGAGGAGTTTATATGGATGGGTCAACATTTGAACACAAGAAACCGCAATTTGAGTTTGTTTGACTGCATGACCGCGACAATTCCCTAACCTTAGCAATATTACCGTATTGTATTACTGTAACTATGACGACAAAGGTAATGAAGCAGTGATTTTATCCCAAACAGTGATCTTTCACTAAATTTAATACTGTGTGGTTGTTTGTGTGTAAACCTCAGAAAACCTTAACCATGACATTGTCACATGATAAAACTGATTTGATTATGACATAAGACTTGCAACGGTTTTGGAAGGCACTGATAAATGATGTCATCCTGTCGATAGCAGCGTCAGATCAGAAAACGCTCATGTGTTGTTTCATTTGGAGGACTTAACTGGAAGTGACCCGCTTTGTTCTTTCACGAGCTGAAACACAGAAGATCCTGATGCATCAGAACTGCACAAGTGCCATAGAATTGCATGGTGAAAAGCTTAAAATATTCATAGAGTATGCATAAAGGTCTCCTGAAATCGACTTGGAGTGATCAAATACGTCACCTCTCACCACTCTGTCGGTCTTGTTGAACTACAAAATCACTCCGTGTACCTGCGGTTGCGTAGCTGCAGAGTGATGCTTCTTTTCCCTCTCAAAGGATCCTTAGCTGAGTACAGACTCTGACTTGCAGAAAATACTTTAACCAGCCAAAAGTTGAACTACAGCTGTTAAAATCTGCTGCTAGAGATGTCATATGTACCTGTAAAACTAGTGCCGTATGAGAATCCTGCAGCCTCAACGGGTTCTACATCGCCCAATTTGGACCATTACAGTAAGGTAGGTAACGGTTGCCAGGGCCTGAGAGTCGTCTTGCATCCTTATCTGTTGTGTTTTAGACAAAAAAATGATGAAGGCTCCCGAGAGCACATGCTAACGGTTAGTATGGCAATTCCAGTTTCCAGCGCATTTGCAAATTATAAGCAGTTAGCTTATGCACATAACCTATAAAGCTGAGTGGCAGATTTCCATTAACATTACGCTTTAACTCAGTGTAAGCAACCTTTCGCAGATAAATAATACAAGTGCATTTCCGATTACAATCAGTACTAGCCATTGAAGTACATCATACTCTACATATAGATGACTTTTAAATCTTGGCACTTGATTTGTTTTAGGTTGGGGAAATATTTTATTTGTAAAAAAAGTACTTTTTAGGATAAAAGGCTGACAGGTTAATGGTAGAAGTTATGGTTGTTATTTATTGGTCATTTAACCACTGGATTCATCTACTCATCAGAAAATAATTGATAGATTAATAAAAACCATAATAACGTTGTTGGCAGCCCTAGTGCTCTTAGCTAATAAAAGAGCAACGAGGAAAAAAAACAAGTGTCAATAAGGATATTTAGCGAATCCAGGAATCGGATCCAGAATGGACCTGCCTGTCAGAACCCGACCAACGGGTCTCATTGTTGACTAGGGTGGGGCCTCCACGCCCAGGGGCCTCATCTCGTGATTCGCACATGGATGTGACCTTTTATAACTTTTTCAAGTCGTTTGGCGTAAGCAATCAAATTTGAGAAGTCAGGGATGAACTTGTGTTCACACCACACTTCACACGTGGTGAAGCGAAGAGTGAACAGAGCTTAATACCGTCAGTCTCTCACCCCCACATACACACACACACACACACACTCACACACCATCAAAAGCCACCTGAACAGCTGTTAATAAATTGTGGTCGGACGCATTAATCAACCTTTGATTCTCAGGGGCTCGCCACAGCAGCCTTGGTGAAAGCAGATGCAAATTGCCTCCATTATACAATGACGGCAAGAGCTAGCTTTGCGCTCTCAGACACCGATTTCAGCCCAGTAATTATCAGCGCAATTTACACACAAACACACGAATAAAACAATGGTTTGTACCCAATCCCTGAATACAGTAAAAGAGCGAATCTCAAATGTGGAAGGACTTTCAAGGAGCTGGCAAGAATTCCTTTTGTTGTCTTTGAGTGACTTCTGAACAAGAAGACCAGCATCAAAGTAATGCTCTGATTGAGGGCAAAATGACAACACAATCTGCGACTTGAAGTGCAATAGCATTTAAGTGATTCTACTTTAGTGAAGAGATCTTGTGCTTTGGCTGATGCAATCGCTTTCATTTGCAGGGGGCTTTTGAACAGGATGCCCAGAAGCGATGAAATACTGTCACAGAAAAACAAAATTTAAATAACATTTTTAGTGACTCTACGCCAAATGAAAGATCTCCAAAGTTGGCCACATTGAATTTAAACGCACGAGTTTCCTCCCTTCTGCGGTTTTAAAAAGCTGCGTGACATCAATCACTGATTCAAGCCTAATGCGCGAAGAAGGAAGAAGCTGTTTGAATGTTGATCAAACACAACTGTACTGTATGACTTGCGAGCCTGAAAAGAAATATATTTCCACCATCCTCAATTATTGCCAAGAAAGGGGCTCCTCTCATTACTGCTCCCTGTGATGGGTGTGAGTTCCCCCTCCATGGCAGTGAGCTGCCATCTTAAGCTGTCATAGCCCAAATGATATGGGACAAAACTTACCCTTTAATCAGGAACCATCACATCCCCTTTAATCAACTCAACTGTCCACGCGATGTCACTCCCTTTGCTGTCTGTACACCATGTACACATGAGGATTACCTCTTCGGCGATGTGCCAGAACTCTTACTCGTTAAAGATAACATCCCGGATTCTGAACAGTCTTGGGACTTGGGTCCTTTAAAAACAGACAAATATTCAAAGGCAGTTTTGGACTGTGATAAGTTCATTTAAATTTGGACGAGGCACACAAGGCCAGTGCTGGAGTGACTGGCTAATGAAAAACATGACAACATGACCTCCTAAATGGTTCGGTGAAGTCGCGCCGAAGTAAAACTAAAGAGGTTTTCTTTTTCCACCATTTTGATTGTAAACTAATCAAAATTTAAAGATTGAGCCGCAGGAATAAAAAGACAAATTACTCACTAAGAATAGCCTCTGAGCTGCGTTTTGTCCCTTCAAAATGTCATTGAAAATCTTTTTCACCATGGTAACACCCTGCAGGATGTTTGTCTGTGTGTGTCTGTGTGTGTCTGTGTGTGTGTGTGTGTGTGTGTATCTAGATGGGGTGGTTTTCTGGGGTGGTTTGCATTACGAACACAGTTGAGGTTTTCTTCTTTTTTCTTCTCCCTCTTCTCTTCTTATCCTTTTTTCGCTACATGGCCACAGTAAATAATCCTCCAAGTGATGGTCTCCTTGGCCACCATCTAATACTGCTCTCCATGGCCATGCGGGCAGCGCCGTGTAGACTTGCACTCTGGATATTTCATGCTAAATTCGACTATTTGTGGAGGCCCTGCAGCTGCTGCAGATGATTAAATCACACCAGTTGCTGACCTTTTGCCAAAGATCAAGCTAAATCTCCATAACCACAGCAAGACCCTAATCTGCACTCCCACCTTCAAAATG
>JAVQJF010023527.1:0-46844 GCA_036023855.1 Gadopsis marmoratus | reverse complement strand
GTGTGTGTGTGTGTGTGTGTGTGTGTGTGTGTGTGTGTGTGTGTGTGTGTGTGTGTGTGTGTGTGTGTGTGTGTGTGTGTGTGTGTGTGTGTGTGTGTGTGTGTGTGTGTGTGTCTTACCTGGTGTGGAGGAATGGCAGCATTGATTCAGGAGCAAGAGTGAAAAAGACAGATGGGCAAAGGAGAGAAAGAAAGAGAGAGTTGGTGAAAGAGACACAGGGAGAGAGAAAAAAAAAGTTAGTCATGCACTGTACCAAATCCAATTCAGAGCGCGTTTAAAGCATCATTGGCAAAGTGACATCTATCATTGTCATTGTTCCCACGTTCATATTTGAACAGTCATTAATCATAGAGTCTAGACTGATGTGGGCCATAATGGCACATAGTCCCAGGCCTTGATTGTAATTGGCACGGACACCTAGTTGGAACTCAAAAAAAAGCTCAACGTAATCTCATACTGGCAGGCGACATTTGTGAAAACCCTCACTTAACTAATCACCTCAAGGCCAGGACTTTCCAAAGCTATAGCTGTGATTTTCATTTATGTTGGTTTAGCAGTTAGAGGGAATTCTTGTTTTCAGCTAAAATAAGGCAAAGTCTTCCTGTGATTTCCTTGTCGGGAAAGACTAGATGAGTATTTCATGAAAAAGATATATAATAAATCTTGTATATTTGATAAGTGAATGGCCAAGCTAACATAGGCCTTGGATAAGTGGTGTCTGCCCACGAAACAACTACTATTCAGCATAACATTTACTAAGGCAGACGATGGAGACATCCTTTAAGAAATCTGAATCTTAGGCACTCCAAAGTGTGCTAAAATGCTTGGGGCTTATTGTCTCAGACAATTAACTTTGTATAACGATAAGCCAGGTTTTTTTTTTTACCGATTTTACACAGCCTTGCAGTCTTTTCATATGGCAGCTAATAAGCTTTCCCAGTTGAAGTGCCAGGTTTTTACAACATTAGAGGTTTAGTACTATTTTTGTCTCCTGTCCACGTTCATACAAAATTTAAACTCTGTCCATGTGTGACAAACCTTTTTTGTACGTGCCATCAACCAAATAAATGAAACGATTACACGATCACTCCAAACTAATCACAGTGAAAAAATTAACAAAGCTTTATTTGTTTAACAGTGTCTCCTTTCTTCCACCTCTCCCACTCATTTAGAAGGAACTAATTCCCAGTGAAGTTAATCTTCACGGAGTCTTCTCCAGCCTTGTACACAATCAAGGATTAAGAAGATTAAGTAAAAGCTCATGTCACATAAGGAATTAGTTACAAACGTTTTAAGATGAATTGTGGGCCACTTTTGTACTTTGCATGACTGACATAATACAGACATTGAACAAGTTTAGTGAATCATTTTGCAAGACACACCAAAAATCCTGTTGATTTTGAGACAACTGAGAATAAGGCAATGCATTTTAGAATGCAAGGCCATTCCTCGGCTGATTAAATACAGGATAAATACAAGTTTCTGTTAATGGCAACCAATGCTTTGAAAGCACACAAAGATTTAATCTGAACAATAAAGTAGACGTTGTTTTCCAAGGTTGTTTGCCAGAGGGAACTCTTTGATTACCTTGATTTATTGAATCTGCTTTAACAGGTACTGTAGCCTGAACTCTAGCAATGAAACCAGCGGGGAGTTGGAAGATTAGTAGAAATACCCTGTAAGGTCAATGTGTTGACTCAGCTTTAGCACACTGAAGTCTGTGGAAGGTATTTTTGACTGCCCTAGATATCAGTACAGCACATTTAAGCCCAGTGCAAAATAGTATTGCACCTATTTTTCACGATCATCCCTCAAATGAATATGCATGAATGGGAAGGGCCACTAGACTATATTACGTCCAAGTTTCTAAAGTTGGCAGTGCACCTGTTTAATAAATGACAGGTAGGCCTATGTTTTCAGGCACAGAAAACATCTGGAATAAGGCTCGCATCACAATAAATCTGGTAGTTTTTGCAGGTACTGCATGGCCCCTGTTTGCTGCTCCACTGTGCCTAACTCAAGAAGAGACCAGTAAATAACAAGGTGCTCCTCTAATTCAAAGTATAATTAAATTGCACTCCTTACACATGAAGTGATGCACTTGTCTGCACTGTATTAGATGGAATAATCTGCTGTAGTTTTCCTTATCATTTTCAATGGTTGTAAGATCAATAAATGATGCAAAATACAACAAACACTCCCTGCATCACAAAAGCAGTAAACTAGAGCAAACATCAAAACCTACAGCAATTCTCCCCTCTGCAACAGGTAACTACTGACAGTGCAGAAGAAGGGAGGCAGAGACAGGTTAGGTTCACCAGCAGTGTGTGTTGCATTATATTTTCCCAGCCAATCATTTATGTTAGCGCCTCGTGTGTGTAACAATGACCTGAATGCAGATGAACGCTGGGGTACTGATTCTCAGTTGGGTCAGTAGTTCCTGCAGCCCTTTCACATTACTATCAGTGGACAATTGAAAAATATTGCTTAATGCAACTTTAAGTGTTTATGTTTAGTGCATATGTTGCTGTGTGGTTTTATTGTAGACACTGTTGGAAAGTCAAATTTCCCTCTCTGGATAGTAAAAACTGAATTATTTCCCCTCTCTCTGTCTCTTCCTCCCTATTTCCCTCAGAGTGGTGATAAGATGCTCTGCCTATTTGGACCAGACTATTCTGTTTGCTTTTATCAGCACGTCTGATCACACCGCTTTTAAAATGGGCAGCCTGAGAGTAAATGCTCCCTGCTCTGTTCTCTCCTCACTTGCCCTGTCATTGCAGTGTTCAATTAGGCCCTGTGGGCCCTTCATCCAACCCCTTTTAGCCTTCTGTTCAGCCCCTTCTGAACACCTTGACTGTGACCTTCCCTACTGGCTGTCTGGCCTAAGGCAATGAAGCAACACACACACACACACACTTGTACGTGCACGCACTCCTAAATGCATTCATGATTAATCACAATTAACATGCAATTATGTGCTAATAATGTGTGAGCATTGTGTCTGCATTGAGCTAGTTGTGTGTGGCTCCTAGTTCTTGTCAGCATTTCAGTCTGTTTGTGTTCCGTGACTGCTCCAGCCGCCGACTCTCTCTCTCTGCAACCTCTCAGTGTGGTCGCTACTGCAAACACCTCCATCTCTCTACAATGGTTGTAAAAGAGCAGAGGAACTTATAAAGACGTTCAAAAAGCATCTGCACAGCAAAGCAAACTTAACAAAAGATGAGATGCACAATCTCCGCTTTTGGCTGATAACTGAAATACAGGGTAAATACACATTCACAGTGCCCTGTGACATGACAAATGGTGACAATGCAAAAACACTCTTCATAATGGTAAACAGCTTTTGAAAGGTTTCAGAGTGTGAGAAAACATTGTGAAACATGTTTACTAGAAATGCTCACAATGATTGGATGCAGGGACACTATCACTATTGTGATTGTGACAGAGTATTTTTTTTGGATACAGCAAGACGACACCCAGAATCAATCAATGCAATGCGCTCATTTAAATGGAAAGCATGGGGCCACAGGGGAACGAATCATCACCCAAGGACAGCTATTATTAGATGCTTATAATTGTGGGCTGCCTGTTCATCTGCAGTGCCTCCTTCATCATAATCAAAGTGACACAAACACCACACACACATCAACAGAGGAAACAGAATGGACACCTAAGCCTTTGCTGTCACCTACAGCAACAATGCTACTTTACCATACTGTCTGCACTGAATGCAATCACACTGAAGTAAAAAGTAGAGTATATATACACAGTACAGTACCACAGACAGGGAAAAGGAAATGTAGAAAAATTGTGCAAAAAAAACAGTTATCCCTTGCCATTCTCTACATTCACCAACAGTAATAAATCCAAAAAATACCCACCAAAACGTTCAATAATTCAAGCCATAAAAGGATGGTCACGTTTCATATCTGTGCAAGATGGAAATGGATAGGATGCTGATGAGCCAGAGGTGGTGGAAACACCAGCAATGTGATAAAAGATGTGAGAAAGATGCTTTATCTGAGATGATTTGACAAGGGAAAGGCTTTGTTGGGAGGAGACAAAAGGTTAAATAAGAACCATGATAGACTGACCTGTAATACAGTGCAGAGTCTGTAAGTATTAGGCTCTGCTAATTTGCCTCTGTATTGCATTGGTTCCACTGGGTATGAATAAAGTTATTGAATTAAATTAAAATGAAACAATGAGTAAGAGGGTAAACTTTCATCTTAAATGTCTCATTAACTGTTGTTTTTTCTCCCACAGGTGCTCTTTACTTTGTCCGTCTGCTCTGATGTTGCAAAGAGTCAGAAATAATCCCCAGAGTCTGGAGAATAAGGTTAAAATTATTTGTTAAAAGTGGAAGATGTTTACAGAGGGACATATTAAATTCTGTAAGAAGAAACCATGCTTTGGTAAATATTTGCCTTCCTATCCTTGCCTGCAGCTTAGTGGTTTAATTATGTTCCTTTTGGTTGCCTCAGTGAGATTCAGGCTAGCCTACCTGGTGTGATGGAAAATTTACTTTTGACACATTTAAGCTATGTTCAGCAAGTTAACCTTAAGCATAAAGGGCCGCTGCATCCTGACTATTACTTAGTGACTTTATTACTTAGTTCCTGATGCTTTCATGTAGATTGTGGGCATAACCTTGACTATAAAGACAGGTAACAGAGAAGCCTGAGGTACCACTCCTGCATATGTTGTAGTGTATAGACTGTGGTCCATTCTGCAGAATTGTAAATAAACATCCTTGAGCACATCGACCTCTACGTGTTCTAATTTCAGATTTCCACCACACTGGCATTCAGGAGAACAAAGTATCTAGTCAAGACATTCACAGCAGTACTTCACACCACTAGCTGCCAGATAAACCTTGTTGGAAAATGTCAGCTCTGGAAACCGTACCAGAGTGTTCAACTCGAGTAGAAAAAGTAGGATTCCTGTATAAATAGAAGCAAATGTACTGTGTTGGAAGTTGACCTGTTTTAGACAAATGTAAAGGGCAGCCCATTTAAAATCATTTAAAAGTGAAGGTCAAAGGGAAATGCCACCTTCCGCTGTTCACAATGACAGGATATAATTCATTTTATATTAATGTCTTTCAACCTGCCTTATCTACTTCCATCCTTATTTTCCCAAAAATGACTTCATTCTAAGAAAATGTGCCTGCATATTGACGCGGAGAGAGCACAACCTGGTTAAATAAAAATGAATGAATGAATAAAAATAACAGCAGTAATCAGGGCGATGACAGGAGAGTGGCGATGAAAATAAACATCAAATGTGTAGATATAAGTAGATGAATGCATTCTAAATGAGTGCCTTCCATGTGTGCAATCATCTGAAAAAGTTTTCAGATGATTACGAGCAGGAAGTCCTTGAAGGAAAATTGCAAGACAACTATTTTATTTCCATAACCTGATCACAGGGGCTCTTGAAAGAAATGGTCGTGGGTGCTCGTGCTAGACCTAGAAGTCACACATTAAGGCAGCTGTGAATCGCCCGATGTAGGACCTTCGCTCATCTTTTCTGTGTCTTTGGCGCTCTTCAAAATGTAGCCTACTGTCAATAAATTGTGGACTAACTGTATACCAAGCAGATCCTTTTTCTTTTCTGCTGCCGTGCAAAGGAGAACGTCCGATAAATCCCCAGAAGAGTGTAACATCATTTAGCTGTAAAAACAAACCAGCCTGCAAGTGGGCACTGCATAGATAATAGTACAATAGTACAATCTGTGCGCTATTCAGTTGTTGTTGTTTTCATGAATAGACTTACTGTAGCCTTGTAGCCTTATAGTATCCCATTAGAGAGAAGGGGGGGCTTACTCATTAACTTAAAATTGCTCTGCGTCGCATAATCATACATATAGAAAATGTATATGAATGGCAAGACTAACTACCAGGGACAAAAGACCACTTTTGTTGTGCATCTTCTAGCAGATATGGATACAGAGATGTTTTGAACTTCTAGTACAGCAGTAGTTTAGCTTTACCCCTCTACAAGCGGTGCAAAATGGTGAGTCTTGAACGGAGGATTTTCTTTTTAGTTCCGAGGCACTGAGGATAAAGCTTCACAATGGAAGATTTGTTGGCAAAACCTGATAATTTACAGATGTGTCAGCGAGGGCTTCAGTACAGATGATCCTTTTTTCCCTCACCAGCATGCTAAATGTTATCGGAGGTGCAAATCAAAGTAGCCCATGGCTAGGAGCAGAGCTGACTGAAAGTTAAACTTTCATGGTGTAGTATCATGAAATATTAGTTTTACAATCAAAGAAACTTCAGTTAAATCACTATATATTAATGGTTAAAAGACTGAGTGTTTGATAAAGATTAATGGAACCACACTTTCACCCTGGAGAAGTATTAGAACAAGACTTATTCAATTACTGCAACAAGCACAATGTCAGTCATTACTGCTGTGCACTTTGTACAATGGAGTTAGTAATCTCCAACCCTCTATGCCTTAATTTTGCATCTTATCTAGAAATAGACTACTAGTCAATAACTCCACCAATCCACTTATTCATTTTGTTCGTGTACCTGTTGTCCTTGTATTTTAATGTATCTGGCTGCAATGACAATTTAATTTCCTTTCGGGGATTAATAACTGGACCATCTTTACTTCCATACTACGGAGCTGCTGTCAGTGGCTACATATACTGTACATGTGCACAATGATTTGACTTCTGCCAGTTCTGCGACTAAGGCAACAATCTGATGAAGCGGTTTACATGAATGCCCACTGGAGCAAACCATACAAACAAGTCCAACTTGTTTAATAGCCCCCTGACCTTTGGGAGGGAGCCTGTCCATTACAGGTCCCCCAGATTATGCCAAATTAGCCTAATTTGGGTTGTCATTGGGAGGGACTGTGGGGCCCCTAACCACCTACCTAATACCAGTTGGCAATCAACATGAAACATTAAAGAAATACTTGCTTTAATGTTAAAAGGCAAGTATTGATATTCTGAAGATGGAGGGGATAAGAAAGATGGTAAAGAAGGGGCTGTTTCTTTATGTGTACTCCACAGTCTCCATTGGTAAAGTGTCATGGTTCTGAAGGACTAATGCTGAAATCATTTCAAGATAATATTTGACCACTGTCAGATTTGTATTTTGTCTGTGCTGTTGTTTATAAATGGATATAGTACTTCGCATAATTTATTGATTTCATGTGGGCATGGATCATTTAGTCTGAACTGTGTGCTTTCCATTTCCTTGCCTTTGCTTGTGAATATCTCCTTGAGTATAAAGTACATGAACTTGGCAGCGATCGATCGGGGTGACTTGAAGAGTTTGTAGAGTGTGAACAGAGTTGGATAACGATCTGGCTCACAGTGTCCAAGTTGGGCTTTTTATAATGTCTTTGATCAGTGTCTTGGGACGATCCGACGGGTGTTCCGTGATACCAGAGAAGATGAGATTGTCCTGTGGGTTTCCTGTTTGAATGTCTAGTCCAGATCATTTCATGCTTTTCTTTGACTGCAGTGTAGTTGTGGGTAAATTCAAAACTTGAGCAGAACTGCAAATGACAACAAGGTCCAGTTTATTATTGATACATGCCAATCATTGTACATGGCATTCTGTAACCTGTCTGGGCGTGTAGCCGATATCTTCTTTTGATTACTTTTAATAGGTACTCTTCACGCATGCTTGAGGTTATTGCCATCTTACTCTGATGTGCACTTCCTAATTTGTGATATTTTTCCAATATGTGTGAGCAATCTGTGTTCACACATTGAAGCGCGGGTGGTTGGCAAATTGTTTGGTCTTCAGATGATTGTATACTATGATCTTAAGATGATAGATATTGAACAGCACTACCACTACAGTTTCCTTGCACTGTACATCCACGTAACATGACGTCCTTGACAAATGCAAAACTTAAATCAAATTTCAAGATATGTTGCATACATATATCTGGTGCTAATTAATCTAACTACTCCATGTTACTGTGATTATGCTTCTTCACTTTAGAAGTTAATCACATTATCAGAATCAGAATATGGTGGTTATGTGGGCTCTACACCACTAGCATTATTGCCTTATTCAAATTATGATTAAACGTAAAGCGTAAAAATGGCGACTGAAAGCAAAAGAAAATGTGATAATGTGTAACATATGTTCAGCAGTCTTCAAACAGCGCACTTTCTTCTATTGTCAGGGTTAAAGCTCAAAATAGGTACGCATTTAACCTTTTCAACCATTTGACAAAATGTAGTTACAAGACAACTCCCTCCCTTCGGTCACCGTAAAATGCTCCCTTTAAAGGGCAAAAACTCAAAGTTACGAGATGTTTTCTTACTGCCGACACACACTTGGGCACATTAACGTCAACCCTACCATATATCAACTTGTGAACAATATTGTCTGAATTAATGTTCAGACTAAGAGTCTGAATAGTACTACTACTAAGAGGCATGAAGGGCTCTTTAATGCACTTCAGTTCGTCGAAGATAGTGCTATTTTTTTCCCCTCCATTTACAATCTAAAATTCATGCTTCACTCAATTATCTTCCTTTCTTATTGGCCATGACAGGAGGAAATGGTATTGAACCAAACGCCCCTGGATGCATGCAACCAAAAGCAGAGACTGGAGGGAATAAATGTGACAGAACATATAGTCAACATTTTAAATTTCACACAGCTCATTATTTTTAAGCTGCCTCACCTCCTGTGTTGCCAACGTTACTAATACCGCTGCTGTGTGCCAACAGCCGTTTGAGATGCCAATAAATGTTTAACACTACCACTGTCAAACTAGAGACCTCTGACTTTCAAAAAGCTGTTCCGTGTTCAGGCAAAAAAAAATCACTCACGAAGCCTTCTCTTCACTTCTCTGTAACAACGGACGAACTAACTATACAGAAAGTTCCCTCCAGCACACTGCTATTTATTAAGTATTGTAACAAAACTTTTGTGACACACTAAATTACCTAATTTAATAATGCACGGGTGAATAATTTTACCATTTGTTCTAAGGAAATTCCCTGCACTCATCTCTGCATCTGTTTTTAAATATATTTCCAATGACTGTTTTTTTTTTATAAAAGACAGCCGAACATGAATAACGTCCAATATCCTACCTCTAACCTGCATGAGGCATTAAACCGTAATTCTCCTGATAGTATGGCAACTGAACATGAAACCTAGAGACACATACAGGTGTTTATCAGAGAAAGCAATGCCTTAGAACGTGCCAATATTTGATGGGAAAGGGTTGAGCCTGGGGGTAACTGTCTGTGCAGGTCATGTTGAGACTGTTTGAGTCACACTCTCCTGGAGCCTTTCCAAAGAGATGGAGACACAGGCATGTTTTTTTTTTTTAACCTGAGGAGCAACCTCAGCTGACGCATTAGGACAGCAGCCAACACTCACTGCAGTCACTGTGCTGCTGACTCAGCCCATACATAAGCACATGTTCATTGTCTGTTCTGAAGGGGTTGGGGCTGTGTTGCCTGGGCCTTTGCAATGTGTTTAATGATGATGTTGTCATCACTGCGAGTCAGCTCACCAAGTATGGCAAGCATTTTGGGCTAAAGGGAGCAAACACCCCAGACAGACACATAGAGACAGTTTGTTCAAATGCTTATGAATCAGCTATAACAGCTTTGAGACAACTTTTGCTTAAACCCCTCAATTGAACCTTAATCTGGCTAATACAATACCATACAGTGCATATAAATGAGCACATTCACATCTTTGGGCAACATAAGAATCTTCTGTCTGTGAACTTTGGAAGAGAAGTCATTTAAACCTGAGTAGAGAATGCTTACTTTGAACAACGGTCCAAGGCTAAGATTGAAGCCCAGGGCTTCCTTGCTGTGAATGCTACCACTGAGCCACCCGGTCCTACAACAACACATGCAAGTCCTTTAGAAGAAACAGATTACAGCAAACCATCACCTCCACAATCCTCTCACTAATGATGATTGGCTTCTTAGATGCTGCTCCAGGTCATCAATATCCACTAATATTGCTGTGATTATTCTATTTAATGAAGACGTTGGTGGACAACATTTTTTTGTATATATTTTTTTTTTTTTACTGTAAGTGGATTATAAACAGCGGGAGGAACATTGCGAGGGAACAGTCTGTGTGAGCGGTGTGACAGGGAGGGCTGTTTTGAAGTTTGTTTTCTTGCTCTCATAATCCACCTACTCAAACCCCTCTGGAAGGAGGCAGAGCGCTGTGCTGAAGAAACACAGCTGTTTGAAGCTCAACAGCCAAAGAGAGACAACACAGTGGAAAGAATTGGAAATTGGAATACTAAAATTACATTTAAAATGGTGCACTTACTCTTGTGCCTCAATGTCATTCTCCATAATAGGTAAGCCGCGTGCACAAGTAAATAGCAGCAACCTGTTTGACAGTTTTGAGTTACAATATATGCAACTATGACTGAAATAACTACGCATGTTGCTCCAATGAACAGATTCCCATGGGCTTTCTGTATAGTGCTTTAGAAATGCAGCCCTTCATACAGCAATGGCTGATGAGCAGAGTTAATTAGCGAGTGGCAGATTGGCTCTAGGGTTTATGTAATGTTACACCCACTCTGTCAGGCCAGATTAGCCCAGTACATAGGGGAAAAGGGCATGAACAGGCAAATAAACAAAGGAAATAAAGGAACACATTCCTCCCAGTCTGGCTCACTGCCAGGCCATCACATAGCCAATGTAGAAATCCTACAATGCTGTTAAGATACAGCCATGAGTGAGATAAAAACATAGGGAATGATTCCAATTCAAAGTAATGCTCTATGTCTCCATGTCAGCTCAGATGATCTATCCAGAAAAAACAACTTAGACAATTTCCTTCTATGTGGAACTCTGGAGTGACCTGACAATTAGTTTGATTATGGGAACAATGACTTGTGCAGTGCATTATCGCATCACTCCATCTGCTTTCTAGTCCAGGTTTCAGTTCATTTGCTGGCTGCAAAGTTATCCAGAAAACCAAAAAATGACAACTCCCTGCAAGTCTAGTATTGACCGCTAGCAGCTTGCCCGCATCTCTGTCTCATTAATGGCACCTAGGAAGGCAGGGTATGAAACTGAAAACACATGGAGCTGAAAAAGCTCAATGTTGCAAATTTTACAGAGGCTGTCACACAGATATGTTTGAGTGCATGTGGCAACCGGCAGCAGGATTCCTGTGAATGTGCCATGAGATCTCTAGACTCACAGCTCCATAGGCTAGCATTTAACATCTAACAAAAATCCCCTCCACACAGTTGTGCTATTCCAGGGACTTTGTCCCTTCAAAACCTCCCCAAGGCCTGCCTAGCTGGGCTGTCATGTCAATTAAAAAAAGAAAATAATGAACGGCAAAGGATTACCATGCTTTTCAAGATTTGTTCATATCACTCAGGACACACTTGCAGTGCAGTTGTGCTTTTTGTCTGATTCCATGTATGATGTGGTCGACACGCTTAAAGTAAAGAATCCATTTCAATAATATGTGTAAAGCTGTCAGTCTTATTCTTCAGTAGCATATCTCATAAAATGTGATAGGAAGTGCTCCTCTGGGCTAAATAACGGGGCGGCTGTGGCTCAGAAGGTAGGGTGGTCGTCCTTTTCAACGGTTGAAAAGCGCTATATAAGTAACAGTAAAAAAATATTTTCATTACAATTGCTTCTATCGCTATTGCGTTCGCTGCTGCTGTTAATTTTTTAATTATTGAGAAAACCTGCCACGCTCCTGTTCAACAAGCACTGACGACATTATCTTCAGGGGCAGCATTTCTTTCTATCAGAAAAATGGAAGTAAGGAGAAACTCTACACTTCTCTCCTCACCTTTCTTTGTTTTTGCATGAATGAATATGATGCAGTTCTCCACAATTGAGGTGGAATTAAGCCACCTCAGGTATATACATTGTGATAAATGTTTTAGAGAAGATGGAGTAATCATCAGCTGTGCCACCACCATTAAGACCTAAGACGTACCTATTGGTACATCTACATAATGGTAGCACAGCTGTCTGTCTCAAAAAAATCTCAGTTCAATAATAAACGGTGATCTATTAGTGTCAACTCTTATATTGTAAATTTAAGACTATACGCAGAGGCTCTAAACAAATAAATAAATGAAAAATACTTTACACTTGAGTGCATTGCTGCATTGATTTGCTGACTAAATGAATAAATTCAGCAGCTAATGTCGAAACATCTGCAGGGCATTTAGCAATCACAGTCAGAGTCATGACTCTGGACCTTGTGGGTTGAGTGCCACCCGCTGTGATGGGGCATTAAAGAGGAGCCTCAACTCTAGGCTGACCCCTGTACACAGGGGAGTCAGGCTGACCTTGGCATGCATTTAAACTCCAGTGCACACACACGAATGCAGGTAATGCAGATTCTGGTACACAGTGGCTCCATTCCAGTCAGTGAGCATGGCTCAGCGATGACGTTCAGCTTTATACTCTAAAGAGACCACAGAGGAATGATGAGAGGAAACGATGCCACACTATGTTGCTTTGACCTTCATGGGCCACTTATTTTGAGAATTTGCAAAGTGTACAGCACCAGTTATATTTCAAATGTGACCAGATGCAGCTCATGCTGCAACGGAATCTCAGCCAGGACGTAAATGAAACCCCAACAATGCAATTTATTTCCAAAGGTAATCATAACATAATGCATGGCAGCAGGATTCACAAGCTGGTAAATACAAAAAAACAAAACAAACAGAGAATGCACATGAACAGTTGTAATTGTAAAATTCATAATCAAATTCATTCTAGTTACACATGTTACCACTGTGCTTAACTCAAATCTTAAGTGTCTTAAAGAATGACCAGTTACGACCACTACGGTGAGAGTAACCGAGAGGTAAAGCCAGAGCAGGGAGAAACACATAGTTACTGAGACGGCTTATAATCTGCCAAAAACACGAGATGAACATCCCTCCCTTGTGTGAGAATGCACTCTCACCTCATTCTCTGAAAATGTGTGACTGCCAATCTGATAAACACTTTTAGCTAGCTCACAGGAGGGGAGCTCGCAGCACATTAGCAGGGGGAGAGGGGGAGGGTACCTCTGCGACACCTGCGCCTTGCTATACAACCAGCAGCTCAGACAGCCTCACAAAACCGTCGGCAACATATGGAACGGCTAATCTGTACAACAATTCGTATATTTGCGTTACTATAGTTCTTTTTAACCCCTAACCCTAAATTAAAGGAACACTTTGAAAACACATCAGATCACAAAGGGAACAAAATCATGCTGGATATCTATGCTGACATTGACTGGGTAATGTGTTAGGAGCTAAAGGATGCCACATAATTTGATGGAAGTGAAAATTATCAACCTACAGAGGGCTATATACCCTTATGTGCTTTCATTTACATGGTAGGGGTTGGGTGGTGGTGGTTCGCCCTTATTTTAAATTTCCAATGTTGACATGTATGCACAAACTGCAGTCTCAAAAATGACCATAAAGTTGAATCCAAGTCTCTTTATAAACAGTTTCAGCCAAAACTGAACATTACAACCTTCACCAAGGTAAGATTTATCGCAAGGCCTTTTTATTAGACAGCATTAGTTTTAGTCAGGTGTAACTAATAAACTGGCAGCTCAGTATATTTTATATGACACAAGTCTACTGCATGAATCCGAACAATTACAATGCTCACTAAAGAGTAAAGAAAATGCCAACGCAAATCTGTTTACACATTTATAATGTGGCTTTTCAACAATAGGACTGGATCGGCACAACCCTAACCCTGTAAAATCATTTTCCATTTCCCTCTTTTAATCTTCCAGCTATGCCCCTCTTCACTACCTTTACTTGGAGATACTTGACCATACATGTTATTTAATCAAAGCATGGTCTGACTGCTACTCAAGGCCTCGTCTCTCACCTGGGAGAGGAGTGGAGTTTCCCTAAGCAGGTAAAGACTTTGTGGGCTGACCAAAGCAAAGCCCACTGTGACCAAGCTGTGTAGTCCTTTCATGAAGTCTATCAAAAACAGGTTGGAGAGCAAATCTGCACTGCTTTGATGTGAGACAAACGGAAACAAATGCAATTACGTTGCTTCAGAGGTGCCTGGCAAGGGTGTTTTGTAAAACTGGCCACAAATGCAGAACAGCAATCAAAGACAGTTGAGCATTCATAAGGCGATTAAGAGAGGTGAGGGCAAGCCTAATGAGACAAGTACCGACTCCCCATCATCTCCCCATGTCTGTCTCTTTGCTTTTCTCAGTCTCTCTCTGCTCAGGCGTTTCTTCTCCAGAGTTCACCACCTACTAAAAGAAAAGGCGAGGGGATGGGTACAGAGATATAAATGGGACCCAGGTGCTACTCATTATTCCATAGAGTCTCCCTTCACCTCTTTCCACCTCTCACCTCACTTCTGCCTGCCTTCCCACATATTGATTGACAGTACATGCTAGAATGGTACGATACTGACTGCTAGATAGTGTCATGGTTCCCACACTTTTAATTCAATTACTTTTCTCCCTGACTTGTACAATATTGTAGACATATGTAACAGGGTCTTAAACAACCTAATTTGAATAACTCTATAGCGCAGGAAGGATACATTTACATAACCACAAGCTGGATTCAACTCAAAGCACTGGATGCTCTGACTGCATCTTTAGAAATTGTTTCCATCTTCTAAAATTGGCAGGGAATTCTTAACATTTTCTGTAAAATGCAGTAGCACAAGTTCCAAAGTGATTATTTTAAATAGCTTCTTTCAGAAAGACAAGAATGTATTATATCCTAGAATGTCCCAAAGCACGGTACACTCAAATAAAAGGCCATCAAAAATTCATTCAATCATATTTCTATAACTGTTTGGTTATGCCTGCCCAAATGTGCATCCTTCCTAACTAACAGCAACATCTCTTAGCAAAGGCTTTTGACTTATGCTGCCTTCACGTGCAGAGACCTCAGTATCTCCGACCTGATCAAAGCAGTGTCCACAGCTCAGCAAGACAAGGCCGGAAGATCTCCAGATAGATGAATAGATTAGCATCATTAATGGCAGTGACACAAGGATTTAATTGTGGCTCTTGTATTCCGGCTAGCATGCCCCCCGGCGGGCTATCTCTCAGTGGTGAAGCACAGCCGACTCCAGCAGTCACAAAAAGGCAGGGCTGACTGATTGGTTGAGATGTTAATTTCATAGAGCTATATCCATGGCTACACTTCCTTTCATTTGGAGAGAGCTACTTGTTCATCTAGTTGCATCTACTTGACAAGCAAGCTAATTATCAGTGGCTGGGACTTGCCCAAAGATCGCCAGGTTGGTCATGCAAGAAGAAGTGGAAGGAGATTTTTGTGTATCTTTAGAGGCAAAGAAAAATTAGGCGGTAAAGGGCTGTGAAGCAGAGTGATGAATGATAATGACTTAACTGATATTTGGTACTGATGCTTAGAACAAAGTCTGTAAAACTGTGTGCTCGATAACAAATTATAGCTACGATAACACACAGAGGTATCAAACAATACATCAGCAAAATATGCACGCCATTTATAAAAGATGCATTTTGCTGATATGTGCATGTGTTTTTAGCAGGTCCATTCAAAAGGTCAATCGTGAACCTAGACAGAGGCATTGCACTCCATTACAATCAATGTGGTTACAAAGTTTAAAAGAAAAATGAAAATACAAAGATATTTAACACAGCAGAGTGGACTCATTCACAAGCCTGGTGCCCTAGCGGGGACCTTCTCAAAAGGATGTTTCTCATGTGAAGCATAAAATCTATATGTGTGAACACACATGAAGGCCCTTTGGCAATCATGTGGCTTTTCAGTAAGTACAAGCACACATCCTGCAGTTGTATACAGCCCCTACCTAAGTGAGGATCATTATGCTGTAGAAAAGAAAAATAATTTGCTAGACTTGAAAAGACATGTTTCAATGCCCAAATGTGGACCGCATGTTGTAAAAATAAAAGTGGCTTTGAATCTCTTTCTCATGAGTGAAATATCTTTGTTAAATTTCTATATAAAACTTGAGTCGATCACAAGCACAAGGACTGGATATCATGTGTAGAGATGGTTCTGCTGGTTGAGTGAGTTCTATTATGCCGAGCAAACATAATCGATGGCAGAGAAGTATTTGAGAGAATATGAAGGTTTATTCAATAATACTCAGAGCTATAATATACCATCATTAACTGAGCTTTGTGAAGGGTGATCTACGGCTCTCATGACTGCACCTATTTTAACCGCTTTCTTTTTCTTTACTGGACTGGACAGACGGGAGAGCAGAAGATGAAGCAAAAGAAAGCACCACAGATAAAAGGGAGAAAATGCCACACCGGAGACCCATTCAATTTGCCAGAACCAACGCATGACCAAAGCTGGGGAACATTATGAATAAATGGCATGCATTATTTCACATGGATCTGTTTTGACTTTCACTGTTTTTGTTAACGTTGTCATTTCCCTGCTTGCTCTGGTCGCAGCGCCACGCCTGCACAAATGGCAGCTTCTGAAATAAGTCCAGAGTGCCGGCATGTTCCTCCTCCCCTTTGTCTGTGCTGTAAAGAATGTCTCCTCACTGCTGCTGTGTAAATGTCCCCTGCTTTGCTGATGGATCTTCGCAGGGTGGATTCAACAGCAGGGCCTGATTGAATTCCCCACCATTAGATTAATCTCAAACACACGGAGCCGCCTTCACAGATGCATAAAAACGACACAAACGCATACACACAAAGACACGTACGCAGAAAAATACAGATGCACACATACACAGCAAATGTGCATAAACACAGCCACACGCACAGAGTGTTTTGTATGGTGTATTGTATGACCACTGTATGGTGCCCTTTGCATTAGCCAGTTTAAAAAGACAGACCCTCACGTAGAATAAGGTATCAGGAAACATTTTGCCTATGCAGTGACTCGAGCACACGGGAAGCAGAGCATCTCCTGCATGAACAAAGGCACATCAGCAGCCAGACCTGAAAAAAATATAAAGATTAAAATCTAATTCTAGACACTATTCATATACAAAACAATCCATTCTTCAAACCCAATTAGGACCACAATGCAACAATATCACAATAAGAGTTGACAGGTAAGATTGCTTCTCCTGACGTGCTTGTACTTTGCACCTAATTACCACTGTTAATGTTAATGCCCACTTTTTCTTTTAGAGCATACCGTTATGGTCCTCTGGTAGTAATCGAGCTGCAAAACAAAACTTAAGATGGAGTGGTCGGCAGCGTCTACGTGGAGACAATTATCTCCTCATGTTCAATTCAAGCGGAATGGATTTAGTTTTGACATAATTGCAAGTCATGTTAAGAAAAATGGCCATAATCATCTCATTTAAAATGATGCATTATGGTTAGTCAAGGTATGCCTCTGTCAACAGATGGACATTTTTTCAACAATGGAGTACATGACTTCTGTTAATAAAGCAAACTTGACAGGCAAAAACATCAGTGGATTTAGAGTTAAAAGCATTAATAATGATAGATAATAAATGAAATTACACAGATGCTTATCTTTAGGTGTCTGCTGCAGTCTGTAATTGTTGTGATCCTACTAAATGTATGGTTAACTGAGCCATTATCTCATTTTAAACTGGGTCTTATGAGTCATTGTCACGGAAGGATTGCTTTGCTTAAAGCTTAAAGTTCTAAAAGTATTCTTCACAGTGTTCGTGGTTTTTAAACAGCGGTAGCGTTCTGGGTGAATCTCTGGGTTTCCTTCTGTTTAGTGTAAGAAAACTTGATCTAATAGTTGTGTGTGGGCTCCAAGTGCCAGTGCTGTTGCTGGACAGCTGTTTGTAGATAGTGCAAAGATACTTAGAAGGAAATTTGTTCCTTGTGCATATGTTTGTGTGCAACAGTTGGTTCCCGACGCGTCCTGGCAGTAGTGTCATTTTAACACTCTTGCTGACTGTCAAAGTACTCTCTGCAGTTGTTGGATCTAAATTTCTTAATTTTTAATTTGTGTGTGTGTTTGTTACTAGGATATCATTCTACAGTTTCATGGATAAAACCTTGTAATTGAAGACCAGATTTATAAAAAATATGTATAATTATGTTAGATTATGGCTACAATCTACATTTTTAAGTCTGCTTTTTGCTTTGTTTTTGAATACCAGCATGTACATATGAGGTATGTCTCATATTCTTGTGTTAAATTAATATACGGAATTTCAAAATGCATTCATTATTCTATGAGAATTATAACTCAGAACAACTATACTTAAGTTCTGATGCTGTTAACAGTTTGGTTACATTAGTAATGTTGGAAAAGAAAAGTGACCACTGGTGAGATTTCCAATTTAGTATATTTTCACAAGTACTGTTGTAAGAATGATATCATGCTGTGTGCACTTGTAGCAACAGCTAAGAAACAAGGACTACAATTCTTCTGTTCCACCATTTAGGCTCCATAGTTTATCCTGATTTAGGCTCCGTCTAAAGCTTTGAAGTTGACATAAGTGATTGCATCCTGCATAAATAAAGTCAATATAAGAAAGAAAGTTAAACAGTGGCAGTCAAATCTAAGTACTTTAAGTACCTTTGCTTTAAAAATGCAAAGGCAGGAGGTTAGTATGTAGAAGATCAAAGCTTCACAACCATGCCTGCAGTGGATTAATACGAATGTCCACCCACAGCTCACTTTCTGACAGAGCAATTTCCCAAACATGCATGTGTCTTAAAACCACGTGGAGGCCACACACTCTCTGTATTGTGTAGTAAATATGAACAAACGTTAACACGTGTAAGATCCCCAGAGGACCTCCCTGTGGCCATTCAATTAGAGTATGGTCCTCCCATTAGCGCGTGTTGCAAAATTTTGCTCATACATACAAAATGAAATGAGTCAGACTAATATTGGGGAGAATAAAGGCAATTATGTCATTGTCAGCAATCGGCATTGACTTGATTTAAATTTTTATTTTGCTAGTCAGAAATATGGTATACCAATGCACAGAGACACATTTGTGCAGACAGATTTGATGGTTTTGATAGCTTTCAAAAGAAATGTGCAAGTTCTACTGAACAGGCTAATGCATAAATCGAAGAGAACGCTGGTGCCTACTATGAATCAAGTGCCTTGTATATAAGTAACATACACATATTCCACTTATCTAAACATGTGTTTCAGTCAAATTTAAAAACTAAGTAATGAAGAGATCAAATGAAGAAATTAAGTTATACATTCCAGGGTTAATCAGGCATGTCTGCTTATTTTGCTGCTTGATGTTAGATTTAATTGTTGTATTATAGATATATATTCTAATCTGAAGAAGCCAGTGAAACTAGGGTGTGTGTGTTCCCTCTAGCAATATTTGTGTTGTGTTGAATTGCAACAAGCAGAAAGTAGAAAGCTTATTATAATACTGGGCACCCTCTGTAAGAAATTAGTCAAACATCAAACATATTCAAACTGGAACATCATTTTGGGGTTCATTTTTCTCAAATAAAAACACATCATGTTCTCTCAATGCCACGGTAGAACTATTAATCTTATTGCTTAATTTGGCGGTAAATTAACCTTAGTCTGAATGCAATAACAGTTTCATACGTGTACAAGAGAGGAACATCTGTTGACCCATCCCTGCCTTTGAGCTGGCAGGTACCATACACGAGTATCATGAGAATGGAAAGTTCTTTTATCGCCCCTTGCAGCAAAGCAGGTTTCTTACTTACAACACAAAAGGTACCAAGGACACCACGGAACTTCAGGTCAGATAAAAACTTGCATTCAGGAATACCGCAGAATACGCTAAGGATACATTTTGCTTAGACTGGCCAATTTTTCCAACATCTTACTCACTGTAATAAAGACATTTGCATCATAATTATTTTCTCTTTGTAAGAATTATCAGTAGCATCACTTTCATCCCCACTGACAACAGTTAACATTAGGACCTCGTCCTTATTTTTAAAGCTCTTATGGCTATCAGTGTGAAGGAGTTCTTACACCTCTTCAGCACTAAAATGAGAGGCCAGTAAGTGGGGTCTTAACTCCACGCATGTGATGGTGTGCTTTGTTAATCCCTTGCCCAGGTGTCACGGTGGGCAGTGTAGGCTGCAGAGAAAGAACCCAAATGCAGATAACGCAGGCAGCCGGGAGTAGTTCAATGATTTATTTGTAACAAATGAGCTTATATGCGGGAAATGCAGGTAGACAGACAGGCAGGCAGACAGGCAAGAGGTAGTCAAAAACATGAGGAACAGCCACAGGGGAAAAACAGGAACCCGGAAACTAAACACCAGGCATGCAGTCCAAGTAGTAGTATGACCAGTGAATTAAACAGAGTGCAAACCAAAATGAACAGGAAGCACAGACAACAACCCACGGGATGTAACACCAGGTTGCTATGTCAGCAAACAATCCAAAAGTATACATTGTAATAGACTCAAATAAAGCTCTGTAGAACAGAAGCATAGTCCATTTGTAAAGTTTCTGCAGGCAGGTAAAGGCATAGCTCACTGCATGCGAGTTCACATCAAGTGTAGGGCTGTTCAATCATGGTTACTAGGTAATTATTGGTGAATACTATAGCAATCACTTGGTGCTTGGAAGCATTGCTCTGGAGAGCTGGGTGGTTAATATCTAAAACATACTGTGTATTCATATCTACTAATTCCATAGTTTACTATAGAAATAGCCATGAAATGAATGAATAAACTGAATAGCAACATGGACACACACAGTAATATGTAGTACAGAGACGGGGGAATACACTCAGTGGCCACTTTATTATTACGTATATCTGTAAAATCTAAAACAATCCAATACAACATCTCAGCCATGAATTCTACTTTTACAACAATAATAATGTGCTATATGTTCATTATTGAGGTTGAATGAAAAAAAATTAGAAACACAACACCACCAGCTACTACCTCAGTAATAAACACACAATTGATCTGACACTTCTTGGAAAGTTTTAACACAAACTGAACAATATCATCTTCATAAATGTGGAAGGTGTGGCAGATCTGTTGTATTGGATTGCATTATGTTGTATAGGTGTACCTAATAAAGTGGCCTGGGAGTATATACAAAACACAGAAATTGCCACCTCTAATATTACCTGTTTATTTAAATAGCATGCAGTCACCTATCGTCTACTGTGCCCTCAAGGCCAATGTTCTATAATGAAAGGTGGATTGTTTCCTATGTATACTTTGAATGTATGTTCAGAGGACCAAGTTTAAAGAAGAATAACAGAGAAGCCCTTGTTAGGAAACCAGACCTTATCATATGGGTAGCTACCTTAGCCTGGAGCAGCTTGAACATTATAGAGGAATTACTCTCACAGGACAGGTCATAATCAGTGTGTGCCCAGCATCAATGTTAGGGTAATTTCTTTCCCCCGTTTCTCTACACCTATACTGTAGGTGACGCAGCATTTTGTACAAATAAGCCGGTGTGGACCCCGAGGTCATCGAGGTGCTGCTGCTTTCTGCCTTCACACCAGATGGCAGGTCCCGTCTCCCCTCTTCCTTCTCTTCTCGGTGCTCATTTTTCTCTGTATTTTTTTTCTGTTTTTTTACCATGGATGGCTGAGAGAGATATCGCTGCTGCCAAAGAAGTATCGTGAGACCCGCCGTCAAGTCAAATGAATGCAGATGCATTTATAAGATGCAAGCTTCTGTTTACAGCAATAATTTCTCTCAGTGGGGGTTATAACTGCAAAGCACCCTGCGTATAGATCATCTGTTAAACACATCTCATCTCTCATGCTCTCTCCCTTCTAACCTCCCTCAGCAAAACAGTGGCTAATTAGTTCTACCCAGTTTTGCACTAATTTACTGCTGTACTTTCGCGCCCGTGCTCAAACCTCAAAAGGTGTTTAAAGATAAATGTGTCTGCACTATTGTTGTCCATTTGTGTGTGTTTATTCCTGTCAGCGTGTTCCGCCTGATGAAGACGCATCTTGCAAGGATGATGTATGCATGATAAGCGACTGTGAATCAAACTGTGAACTGAATTGCAGCATTGGGGAGAAAATGACAGCGAGAGAGAGACGAGAGCTGCTGAGCCTCCAGGCTGGGTAATTGTAATGGTGTCAAATGAGTAAGGTCATTACTGTTAATGTCTTTCAGGGCATTACAGACTATTTGTTATGTCCTTTGTACACTCAGGCAATGCCTGCATTATGACACAAAGGCTAAAGTATAATTTGGTAGTAAACTAAATATTTTTGGATTTTCGGTTGGACCAAACCAGCAATTAGATGATGTCACGTTGAGCTGAAACTGTGATTTGTGACAGCCATTTTTCACTTTCTTTCTGACATATAGATTAAGCAATAATGAAAAAAAGCATTGGTTACAGACCTAGTAGCTAGTAGCTAAATAACAAAATGTAAGCATATTGATCCGGTGTCAGAGCCACTGACTGCTGTCACGTGTATATATATGCTGTTAATGACCCTTGACCTTGTTGGATGCCCCCAGGCTCTGGACAGCCCCATTTGTCCACTTGATTTGGCTGACAGTCTGTCTACCAGCAGGTCCTCCAAGGCCTTAATTTCGGCCGCTAACCCGCACTGGTAAAAAAAACATGCCTTCTGTTAGATTTCTCAAGCCAGGCCTGTTGGCACGTGACGCAACCTACTGCCACCCACAAATACACACTCGTGAGCACACTTAGACTGTACACAAACAGTACACATGCATGCACTTTAGCACAAACATTGGTGCATGCGTTCAAATACTGTACACAGAGTAAACACACACACACACACACACACCATCTTAACATGTCTCAGTTGGCACTGAGCAGCTGTGCTAACACCATGGCTCCTGCCATATGGCCAGTGACATACTGCTCTTCATTAGGGCTCAAAGCGACAGCCCACCAGGGCTAAGCTGTAACTCACTGACACATCATGGGCAGGAAGGCTTCAGCATTATGAACATCCATTGTAATGCTTAGTTTCAAAAGAAAAGGCTTCAATAAGTCTCCACAGATTTATCTACTAATAGACAGCAGCCAGTGTTTCCCACATTTAGGAGACATTTCAATATCGGCACACGGCAAATACAATTGTACTTAGAGAATGAGGGGTGTTCCTGATTAATGTTGAGTAATGGTTAATTTCTGCAATGGACTTCAAAGTAGCCATTTGTCACAGCAGCCCTTAAAAGGCAAATTAGGAGCACATTCAGTGGGATTTACAGAAGGCAGAAACTATTGTGCAACATAATGCAATACAATGAAATAGCCTTTTATAGAGTGCCACGTTTGTTAAGTTCAATTTTATACATTTGTGAAGCTCAATTTGTTGTTGGGACAATGTCAAAAGTAATTTTATGCCTAGAGTATAAATTGTAGTGCTCAGATTCTAACTACTACTTGTACCTACTCAAAAAGGTACTTATAAACATATGTAGCATTATCACATACAAAATACATACACTGCATGCTACCTCTTCCTATGCAAGATTACAGCTGTTTGTCCTGGACCTTTTTCTTAAAGAATTTTCAACCTACAACTATACTTATTGTCACTGTATGCCAATTTAGTTTGGTCTGTGTGCGTCTTTATATTCAGGTTTCAGGTTGTGACTGCAGCTAGGCTCCATCCTTTGTTTGTGGGAGATACTCCTTATAGAAGCACGTGGGTTTCATTATCCTGTAACATTAAAATTTTTGTTCAAATGTATGTTTTCTTTTAAGCCAATTGAGGTTGTAACCCATTACAGGCGAAAAACAAATATACAAAGACGTATCTACAGTATCTATCAGAAGTTGGGTTAGGGTTATACTCCTATTTGGCTGTCAGAATAGCTTTGCTTCCATTGAGCTATAACACCCGCAGCTTGACACCCCATGACAACCTTAATGAACCCAGAAAGACTGCAAAGTTAATTCTTTGATCACATTGTCAGATTGTGCCATTTGAAAACCTACAAAATAGTTTCCACTGTGTGCACCATCAGATTGCTTTGACGGAAACTATTACTCATGCTTCAACAGGCTGTTCAGAACCACGGGGCATTAAAGTGCTTTGAAAGGGATATCATTTAAAATTCCACTTGTACACCCTGCTCACTTCTACTTTAGTTATTTGAGGTTGTGACTTTAACAACTGTAATTGGCTACAGGTAAACTTTAATTTTAACACATTCTTCATTATCTGATTCAAAAGAGGACATTTCATTGGATCACAGTGCTATATTATTTATTTGGCCTTTGGCTCTGTGCCGCATGTAGCGGGGCTGCAACTAACATAAGTTCAATAAAACTACTAATTATTATCTCAATTAATCGATGAATTGTTTGGTCTGTAAAATGTCAGCAAATAGTTCCAATAATTTTCAGAGCCCAAAGTGGCATAATTCAGATGTCTTGTAAGAACTGCTTTTTTTAATGCTTTTTGAAAATACAACATACAGTAGTCAGTTGACCAATCAAAATAATAATAAATAAGGTGAGAAGGGACCATAGGGACATCAATACGGAGGTTTGTCACCACAAACGTGTAGCAGTGCGAGAAAGAAAATGGCTGTTTAAGTATTTAGAAATGAAACTGTATAATTATAGTCTGAATGAAAGCTAGCACGTTTCATTTGCTCAAGATAAAACATATTGGAAACCTCATTAACCCAGTTCAAATGAGCCAGTCAGTAACTGCTAAAAAGTCAGGACCTTCGCCCATTTCCATTATGATGTTGCTAAAACTGTCAGTTCATTCACTGTGGAAAATAACAGTCATAGTATTTTTTTTTTATGTATTGTACATTTTAATGTATTAATTTGTGCTTTTGGCATGTGCCATCTGTGAAAATATGACATATGCATTCATATGTACATTAAATGACATGCTATTTTCCACAGCTCTCCGATATGTTTCTATGTCTAGAGAGTTTGTCACATTAACACGGCTGATGCATTCTGTCAACCATGTCACTTTGCACTGTTTGTCTCAGCTACAGCTACTAAACTGTATGATAAGGTCTCACTGTGAATACAAAAATGGAGACACAGGTGTGGCAAGGGCCAGTGTCCAGAAAGATTAGGAAGAAAAATGCATCGGAGGTGTAGTGAGGGGGGAGCAGGGAGGAGGCAGGAGCTACTTGTGGGAGTATCTTAACTTCCCATCTGCCCTGCAACCTTGCATAGATAACAACAAGACCAGGGACCTCTACAAGCACCCCTGTCATCGCAGCAGCAAGAATAAACCCCACTCGAGTGAGAGATAAAAAGACAATAAAATTATGATTCACACTATTATGGTGGTTGCTGTATTTTTTATTTTATAAAAATGTTTTGTTGTCTTGTTAACCCAACACCACCCCAATCAATTCAAACAACAGTTAGAAACACGCATCACCATTTGTTTTGTAACTATTGATGAATACATGATCATTGTCATTTTCAATGACTGGCCAGAGTACTCAAACTAAAACCATTTTGTTGTGAACTACGAAATTATTGTATTACCTTGTTCACTGGTAATGGGTTGTGTTATGTTTATTATCTATTAAAGATTTAGTTGGCCATATCGGCCAACAGTTCTGCTTATAGAGGGGTGGTTTTATTATATGTATACATGCACATATTAATGATTGCAAATATGTACTTGTCCCACCTTTCAGTTTATTGGCTGAAATGGCCAAAGGAGCGTGCAAATAAGGGTTATATGAGCCGTTCCCATGGAGTAACAGAAAACATTGCAGCCTGGAACCATCGAGTCATATGTGGTAATTGTGTTTTAGATTAAAAGCTTAGTAAGCTGAGTGCTGGTGCTGGCTGAGTCAATAAGCAGTGTGCCCAAGAGGAGTGCACACTGGACCCACCATGGTGATTAACTACATGTTCCTGAATCTTATTTGTGATCAGGCATGGAGATTAAAAGCAGCGGTGGTCAGGGAGGAAACCGCATTAAAAGAAGTGCACTGAGTTCCAAGGGGTCTCTAAGTTCACTACAAGCTTCCTAGGGGATATGTCTGCAAACACAGAGCCCTCAGCTGGCTGTATCCTCTAGCAGTGCTTGGAGGTTCACAGCAAAACATGCTGAACATCCAATGAGCTCCCATTCGATTAAGCACTATCGCGAGTGACTCTCCATTCCCCAAAGCTCCCCGGGTTGATAGGGACTAGATTCCTTTGGATAGCACATCTCCACCCTGATGATAAGGTGAGGGTTCTTATGAGACAGTCATGTCACACTGAGCTGCTGACATTTTGAGGAATCCCTGCTGTGGCATCCCAGGTGAAATATGGTCTTCAGCTCAATAACAATCTATTATGAATAGGGTTTTGTGGAGACACTGAGCCATCACAATGGGTTATCATCCTAAGCAGGAGAATTGACAAAGTAACAAACACAATGCAGCAAAGATGATCACAACTAAGGATTTTATATCCGAGCAAAATCAGTTCATTGGATCCATTTTAGAATGTACAAAAAACACAGTAATAAAGGAGCAAGACGTCGCTGCCTAACAATTTGATAATCACAGAAAGCAGAGCAAGATTCAACCCCCAATTCACAGCTCATCCCCTGTACGAAAACACGCGGAGAAGTAGCAGATGCTTTGTAAAAAAGCACAACCCAGCGATATAAAACATGCACAAGTACCTTTTAGAGGCGGAGTCTTAAGTATTCATTCACTGTAGGTGTCTGTTTTCTGTTTTCACTGCGATCTCATGTCTGTGAACTTGACTTGTGAACCATCTCAGCACAAACAGTAGTGTATAAACAGTCAGCTGGATTTATTTCACAGACAAAGACACAGTATAATGCACAAACAAAAAAGAAACCTTTTTCCGTTCTCTTGTCAGGCTGTCAGTTCAACCTCAATCAATTAGTATTGACAGAAGTGTACGACACGACACGCATGTGCAGTTTTCGCACCTGTCATTCCGTACAATCTAAATCTGTCAAGCAGTATTGTAGGATAATACAGACAGCTGCTTTCACCATTAGTTGGTATCTTTGTAGCAAAAACATATTTTTCAATCTGCCCATCACACTCCGCTCCACGTTCATTTACACTCCACACACACACACTAAACTAAGGTTTAGGCGACAACACAACAAGAAGCTTAGAAGGTAGGGAAATTCCGGGCATGTAAATGGTTACAGTGCTTTCATACACAACCAGTCAAGGCCTTCTAAACTAATGGGCCACGAGATGTTAACACCGGTAAGCAAAGCTTTACTGCAGTGAGTGTGTGTCAACACTTGATTTGTGCAGCATTGACCTGCCTCACTACTTCTCCGCTGTGCAGCTTACTGCCGATAATTCATGCATCTGCTATAATTCATGTTTTCCTTGTGTCTGTGTATTTTAGGGCTGTAACTTTTTATTTGAAATTCAAACATTCATTCAAACTTCGAAGACAATGAACTACCGGTATTCAAATATTACATTACAGTCTATTGTATAAGCATTTGAAGTAGTTTGCCTTGAGGTCAAGCAGCTTGACCTATTGCATGCACTATTGACTTTTCGGTAAACTAAGCTAATAAATAAAAAATAATGTCATGCTGGGTCAGATAATTACGATTACGGTTTCACACTGCACAGTAATTTAGAAGTTGGATGGAACTAGGGAAAGTGTGACAATTTTGATTTTTTCTGTCCATCAATTGATCAATTAAACAACCAATTGTTTCACCTCCAAAAAACACATAATCTGACTACTGTCCGCCATAAACAGAGAAAGATCTATCTTGCTTATAATACTGCCAGCCAAATCCTTGTCTTTTTCTTTATCTCAGTCCTCTTTTATCAAGTGCAGATTGAAGCTGTAGGTGAAATTACATTACTTACATAATTTAAGACCCAACTGTTGACTCCTGCCATTTCATTTCCCCCCCACTTGCCTCTCTTATCTTATCTCATTTAAAAGTGGCAGCTCCCTCATACTTCACACCATCCTTACAAGTGAGCTAAAAGGACCACTTTTCTTTTTTTACTCACGTGGCAGCCAATCATCTCTCACATCAACATCTGACCAACACCAATCCTCACAACGCCATTTGATTTTTATATATTTCCACAATATTTCGTATTTATAAAATTATCCCTCTTGATGAAGCTTATAAGGCTGTGACATTTTAACAAATATGTGCCGTCCTTTATAGAAGGTTTACAGACTTACAGCCTCCTGGACCAGAATATGCAATTTCGTTATGGGAGTGTTCAATTTGCATCACTTAGTGTGCTTGTTGGGCATTGCATTAAATCGGTGAAGAATAAAGTTAACATAGATGCAATCTATCTTACCTCTGTGGAGGTACAGTAATAACAACATGCCTTGTTGTACAGAAATTAAATCAGATTTTGTATTTCAGGAATTTGTTAAGATCATACTTCAGAACATTTTGGACATTTGATGGGCCAAATAATATGTAATTGATGAGTCAAGAAAACTACAAGGGATCCCTACAATAACTGGTGATATATAATGTAGTGGGTAGTTGCAGCCTTACTCTGGATTCATTCCTTATTCGTCCCTTAGTAACTACTCATTACTACACACATTTTGTGTCGCTTACTGTGAAATGTTTCCAGAATACTGCTAGTCAGCTGTCACTCACATGTATGCATGTATGCGCTGACGTGAAATGAACCAATAACACAGCCCTCAAATGTGCTGTAAGCATAAGTAATGTGAAGAAGGGCGCAGTTTAATTGTGTGTTTATTTTGGATGACTGAAAAGGTGAAGCTACTGGTGTGTTTCTTGCCATGAATGTGTGTGCAAGCATGTGTGTGTATTTATGCAACTCTATGTCTATGTTTTGTGTAGATGTGTAGACGTGCAATATGGAAGTCGACAAGAGAAATTCCACCGTGATTGGAGGGGTGCTGCAGCATTGTGAAAGCCCATCATTCTAGTTTTCTTTTCTCCACCAGTCACATTTTCATATAAAGACCTGGCAGTCTATTGGACATCATTATAGCCATGCTTTCAGTGCCTGCTTGCAATGTAATGAATACCTCTTTTTGGCAATGTGAAAACAAACAGTACCTGCAGCTCCTTTACACCTGTCACACAGAAACACACAAACAAACGCACACACACACACACACACACACACACACACACACACACACACAGACGCCCTAAATAACAGACTGATTTGGGACCTGTAGCTATTCAGACATGTAGCATAATGTTTCAAGAAAATGCTAAATCTCTCTCTTTCTCTCTCACATGACCACACACACACACACACACACACACACGGACACACAGCGAATGTGTTTGATGCATTTGAGGGTGAGGAAAGCTGGTGGGTAGGAGTGGAGCATGCATTTGCAACCATGCTGCAGTAATGGAATCAAAGACTGAGTGTGCATACCAGGCTATTTACTCTGTCTGGCTCCATAACAAAAAGCCACAATCACCACTATCTTTCATCCAGTGGCCCTTCCACCCCATCTCACAACATATGTCCTTCTGCCCCCCGCCTCCCTCTGAACTCTGAGTTAATCATTTAGAAATAATTAAATTCAATAAAGCGGAACAGATTAAATAAGAAACAACGATTGGGCATTAAGGGGCAGGGTGTGTAGCAGTAGCTTCCTCCCCACTGTAGGGAAGAGCAAATGATGTGCAGAAATAGATATAGTGCGAGAGAGAGAGAGAGAGAGAGAGAGGGGTGGGGGGTGACTTACAAGAGTTTCAGGGGGAGACAGCGACAGACAAATGTGTGCAGCAGCGACAAAAAGGGTATGACAGAGGATACGAGAAAAGGCAAGGGAATAAAAGGAGGGGCGTGGAAAACGAGCGGAGAAGCTTGAGGATTGGTTTAATATTCAGAAAGGCTGCGTGGTGACGGGTAGTGACGTAGAGCAGTGAGGCAGATAGAGGATACTGAGGAGAGAGGCGAATAATGAGCACGGAGAGAGACACCCCCATGCTTTACGACACAGCTGGAGGCACACAGGCAGTCAAGGCACAGACTCACAAATACAAATGTGCATTTATAGAGAAGCAGAGACACGTGCATGCAAACCTTCACATACTCCTCCCCTCAGACATGGAAAATTATCTGTTTACACTGACAATGCGTCAGTTTCATCCCGACTACATTTCTTGTGGCATTTTGTATTTTACTCATTTAACAAATTCCATGAAAAATCAAAACCAACAATGTTTTAGTCGTCTTCCAATAATTTCCGACTTCCCATACGCCGCCTGGACCTGTCCCAAGGCCACTGGTTCCTACTGAAGACGTAAATGTTTAAAAAGCGGGCCACCAATGTACTCGTAGTTTAATTTTATGAACGCTTGCGTTGGGTGCTGTCATTTTACATAAACAGGAGTAAATAGAGAATTTGTTGGGCACTATTTTGTGTCCAAAATGATGACACATTTGGTGTGCTAGCGAGTATTTATGGCAGCAGGACAGTGTATGTGGATTGACTAAAAATAAACTACAGTGCCCATGTTCATTGTTATGATGGAACATGTCAGCCAGTGCAACAGTGTGGCTCATTGATGTGCTTCAAATGGTTTCTGCACAGCAATGGAGGTCTGTGGCACTGAGGAATGAGCTGGCCTACTTGACTACACACAGGTAAAAAATTGTTAGTGCGATCAATTCATAATTTTCGCATTTAGTCTTTTCATGGAACTTACTGACAATAAGAAACATACTGAATATCACCAGACAGGACAGAGTGGTATAGTGTTGGTTTTCCACAAATTGGATTCCTACTGGCCACTGCCTCACGAGAGAAAGCATTACCAATATTGACCTCGATAGACATTCCTCCTTCTTGCCGTGGCTCACGCTGTAGCACCAAACCATTCTCACACAAAAATGAAAAAACGTGCAATTCCCTCCGCACCCTGTTTTCAAAGGAGATGATTTGTAAGTTGGACCGTAGCTCCAGTTGTCATGTGGGGCTCTTCAATTATGTATAATTTCTTAAGTTGGCTCTGGCCCCAGCAAACTCCCTCTTGACCTTACACAGGAGAAGGAGCTATTGACCCGCCTGCACTGGATTGGACATAAACACTGTATTAGCGTGATTGGATGGATAGAGCTCAGCTACGCTGGGGGCAGCCTATCCGCCTGCCTGCTACTGCTAACCAATCTCACAGGGAAAGTTGGAATTCAATTAGTCTGGCCAGAGGAGCTACGTCTCTCTCTCTTTTCCTCTCTTATGTTTGTTATCCAATATCTTGGCCCTTCTCTAACTTGCTCTCTTGCTATCCTCTCTATTCTCTTTCTCCTTTTCTCCCTATCTCAGTCAGAATTTCCTTCTGACTGCTGCGGCTAACCCGACAGACGGGAGAGTGGAATGCAATTAGTCCAGTCTTAGGCGCTCTCTCTTGTATACCCTCGCATTCTTGCACTTCATCTGATGGTCACTCAGATCTCTCATCTCTCCTCTCTCTGTCTCACACATATCTCCGCTGCCCTCATCCTGCCTGCTCCCAGCAGTAGTATAAATCCTTATAGATGGAAGGATAGGGCACGGGTGGAGAAGGGGGGGGGAGCTGGAGGGAGGAATGGAGATGATAGCAATAAGAGGCAGTTGACATCCAGGGGGGCTATTAAAAAGAGAAAGGTAAGATAAAAGAGGCAGGGAAAGGAGAGACAAACCTGTAAAGAGGACTGATGGGATAATGGAGTGAAAAGTAAGGGATATAAATAACTGGTTATGTTGGCAGCAAGGGAAACGGAGACGCACAAAAATGAGTGCTAGAGGGTGGTAGACAAATACAAGACCTAGAAAGTGATGGACTAAGATAATTGAATGAGACAATGAGACAAAGGAAATTTAAGATATGCACATTAATATGTACAATGGAAGCCAGAGAAATGTAGAAAATGGAGTGACAAGATAGAAGTACAGAGTGAGAGAGCGGGGAGTACATGTGGGAGGCTAATGTGAAATGTATTCATCATGAATATCTGACTCCTGAAGCGACAGATGTTCTGAAACTCCGTCAGCACATCCCTACCCTCCCCACTCCCTACATCTCACACATTATCAGGCTCCTCTGTCTGTAAACCCACAAAAGGCCTGCATTATCACAAACTCATACAACGAGACAAGCTGCTCTCCTGAAAGTGCAGATGCGGGCTACTTCCAAATCCCCTCAAACAGCGTTGCACGCTCGTTAGACGTCAGCTTACCACCAAACCGGTGTGTTATCCACCATCGCCACACACCCACCTGTGGACATTTTTATTACTTTGAGTCTTCAGTGGAGGGAAATGGTGAGAGTTGCCTGAAAAGCACTTCAGATTTTATTAATATTACTATAGCGTGATGCGCACACTGTGCTCCAGCGCCTGCCAACGGCTTGTACTATGCTCATCCACAAATCCCAGGAGTATCGTGAGTAGTCCGCTTCCCTTTGACGAGCATCTACTCTCAGTACTTTGCAGCATTTCAAAGTTGTAGAGTGTGTAAAGTTTTCTATTACAGTCTACCCAAAAGGAGGATGTGGAGTGCTCCATCACAACACAGCCGTGTTGGCATGCCATGTCAAAAGAAGACGGCATAGCGATGGAGACAGATATTAAGTGTAACAACACCTAATCTCTCTGTACTGATGTAATGTGAACAAGTCAAGTTTTGCATGGGCAGCATTTATTGCCTATTTTTAAAGATTTTAACCCAAAGTAAGTGCATATAGTGTATTATAGTTTTAGATGCAATCTGAAGGTTGCTTAAACAGTATTTTCACTTGTACATGCAAAGTATCGTATTGTAATCCAAATGTTAATAATCTTATTCTCTTGAATAAAATACAGTAGCTGGCTGGGCCCCTATGTGATGCTTCTTCTTTGTGCTCATATAAGTTAATTTTTAGAACAATTTAACACATTACCTTAGGTTTTTAATATGTGGAAGTGTTCATGAGCATGGCAGTTTGTCTCAGGGCTGTGTTTTAAAGTCATGCATGTGCAGTTCTTAAACCTGATTTGACTTAGTCAGATTGCATTAACTCTGAATTTTCTTTTTGAAACAGCTCCTGGTTCAGATTGTTAAGCTCACAGACAGACTTTTCACACTGAGACCTGCTTTTCTGAGCCCACTTTATACCACATACCCATGTAGAAGAAGCTTATGTGTGTGTATGTGTGTGAGATTTCTATTACAATGCAGTCTCAAAAATGTTAGCTTACTGAACACCCTTAATACAGGGACGTGTTTGGGATAATGGTCACCGCTCCCACACCTTGAAAAAGGATTTATTATGTCACTTTCATGACTTTGTTGGCAGTTTTATTCATCTTCTGATGTGTGTTACATGGCATTCAAAGCCAACACAACACCTGTGCTAATTTAAAAAGGTGTTGCTTTTAAGGCATTCATGGCAAGGGCTTAGACAAAGCTGCTGATCCCAGCAAGAGATAGCAGGGCACGACCGCTTTTGATTAGCATGCTGTATGGAGAAGATAAGATGGCATGTAGGAGTGGTGGAAGACTGGGGAGTTAAAGGGTTTTCAAGACCAATCGTTCTCAACATCTTTTTCTCTTTTGAAGGGAATTGCCTTGGAGCAAGCAAATACAATTTGTGGTGTTTTCTTTCTGAGTGTGTGAGAGTATGTGTGCATGTATACCCGCCTGACAGAAGGCACAAGAACGAAGGGGAAGAGGTAAACAGAAAAGGTGCGCTGTGTACATGTATTTGTGTCTACGTGAGGGGGAGCTTTTCGAATCCCCAGAGAAAAAAGTCTGTTTCTTATCTGTCCTTGTGTTTCAAGGGGGGATGAAAGCAATCTTCAAATGGCATCTGCAGTCGAGGAGCACTTGAACCCAATCAGCACCTGTCAGACCCAAATGGACCACAGGAGAGTTTCTGTGGTGAAGGAAGCTTAATGCCAATCACACCAAACACTCACATTCACACACATCAATCAGGCGTTCTCATGTGGTCTGGGGTAATAAAAGCACTAAAATCGGACACCGGTTGCACCTCTGGAGGAATAACAAACAAACACTCCAAGAGTGAATAGCACAGGTTTGCAGCAGCCACAGATGCAGGAAACCTGAGGTTATGGGGCAAATTACACACGGGACAGCCACAGCCCTGTGACGGCCTGTTCATTGGTTTCACAGGATACAGACAGCTCCGCCCACCCCACCCCCACCATCACATCCACAAGCTTTTTCAAGCTTTCATTCCTCCTAACTTCCACATTCAGGCCACTGGGGCAGGTATTACTAAATGTCACTGGCAGTGCAAACGGTCGCTGAAACACATGCAGACTCTGGAAATAATGGACATGGTTGGGCTGATTAAAAATAATGAGTTCTGTGGGTTGTCCATGTGCCTGCCATAAGCTAATGGTATCATGCACTTTATCACAGAGTAACATAAAGTTATTTTAGATGAGTAAAGCTTCAGTTCAACCTTCAGGTCTATTGGGGGAAAGTGATTCCTCATCTGTAGTGAGGGTGTAAGAGTAGAGGGTGTTTTATCTTGTACAGATTGCAAAGCCATTTGACAGAAAATGTATGATTTGGCTATAAATAAAAATGACTTGCCTTGCCTTGATGTACCTGAGCATACACCTCCTGGAGAGCAGGGAAACTAGGTCCAATAATAAGACAATGTCCCTCCTGTATATTCAAACTGGCTCATTTGCTCATTGAGTGAATTCCACTCATGCACAGCAAATATTCAACGTGTGAAATATGTTGGTCATTACATTTCTGTGTGTATAGTAGAGGCAGGTAATTCTAAGTTAAAAAAAATTATTTTGCTCACCAATAATAACCTGGAAACTCTATTATGTGGGTCACGTGTTCCAAGGAGGGTCCAAGTAAGGAAGAGGGTTTTACTGGAAAAATATATAGAGGGTCTTGACAAATAACTTTTTTAGTCAAGGGGCTCAGTGTATGTCACGGGTAAACATTACACTGGTGGCAAATCTACCAGCAAATATTGTCAACTTAGAAAAAAATATTTTTTGTTCCCTGGTAAGAGCAGCGAAGATGGTGTTGATTTGGCTGATGTCTCTCAGTAGAAGCCTGTGCGACTGACAGCTACTTCTTCCCAGTTACGGTGTGATCTCCGTCACTCGTCATTGTTCACCTTTATTCATCTCTGACTGTGAGAAAAGAGAAAGTTATTTATTGTGTTGGAGAGATTGTTATTCTAACAGTGTGAATGTTACTCTACCAAACAAAGTGCAACATTGTTCACATGGTTTAAAATCCATGATTGTTCTGCTCAAGAATAATGTATTACCTGCGTTGGGAATGTGGCTTCACATCCCACGACAGTCCTGATTTGTGGGACACTTTTGTTGAGCCAAACACACACTGTGAATGTCATATCAAACAAGTGTAATTTCTAGTCTTTTCTTTCCCCTCTTTCTTTGCTGTTTTAATGTTTAATATCACCACTCTCTAAAAATATGTTTAAGTTATATCTTTTCATTTATTTATTTACTTTTAGTTTAATCCTGCGTGTATTTGTGTGATTCCCTCACTCTGTCTGCTGTCACTGAGACTGTTGTCTAATAAAGGGTTAACCGTATCGTCCCTTATTTGTGCTGTTATTTCTAGCCAAATCTGTGTGAAACACTCCAGTGCAATGTGCATCCACTATCAATTTTCATGTGTCCTTGTTTTAGTTTTGCAGGCTTCTCTCAAATGTGTATGCCTCAGAATCACAGCTGAACCAAATAATCTTGGACCTGTGTAAGGAAATGTGCAATGGACAGGCATCTACCACTACTGCACTGACGGCAGTGGTACCTTTTATGGCTCATGTCTCTTGCACAATATTTGTAGTTCTTTACACAGATCCAAGAAGATTTGCTTTAGTTGTCTGAGTTTGAGAATGTTAATTTGTTTGAGAACAAAACAAGTGATTCACAAAGTGGATGTAGGAATTAGCTTCAGAAAAGAAATGATATTTTTGTGTATATTGGTGACATCAAAGAAAAGTGTGGATCTTTTCTCTTAGATGACCTCTGAAATGTTCATGTGATTGTTCAACAGATTTTAAAGTAGCAGACAAAATTCAGGTTATGTTTTTAGGAGATGGGCAGGTGAATGATCATAGAAAGTAAAAGAAATTCTCTGTAAACGTGGGCGGCATTACGTTCAGTGTGGATGCCCACTTTGTAAGAAACGTTTGAATCTTGGATGAATTATTTAAAAGATTTATTGAGAAAGGGGTTAAAGATCCATTCTGTTGATCTGGTGAGATGAGGCTGCATGCCAACGTCTGTGTGTGTTACAATGACAAACTCCACCTGTGCCCACTTAAATCCGGCTTGGGTGGACATGGAGTGGTTTGTATAATTTGGAGAGCCTACCCCATGAGAAGCGGGAAAAGGGCACTGCCATGGCCAAATGACACAATGCCAACCTCTGATGCTATGCCGCTCTCAAACCTGGTATAGGCAGGAAACCTGTTGTGCTCTGCTCTTATTTATACTTTAAAAATTTGGACAGAAAAGGTGGCACTTAAGCTAAAAAAACATTTAGACATCGTCGACGTGTGGCACTATCCTGCTGTGTAACCATGGGAACGTCTCATGTGGTGAGTACACGCAGATTTTCAGTGTTCAGTTAAGTTTCTTCAGAGTCTGGCCCTGGCCTTTGTGCTTTCTTGCTCAAACACAAAGTTGTTTTCACTCACTTCTTTTTATTCACATGTTGTCTCTCACTCTGTATATGTAACAGTGTATAAATATGCTGTGAGCTTATCGTGGCATATCAATTTTAAAACAAAACTACCCATCTGTGCATGTACCATTTTCTCAGCACATGTCGGAGGTCTTACCTGAAAACAACTTTAAATTGCTATGCTAATATATGCAAATAATATGCTAAATATTTAAGCTGAAGTGTAAGGAACCCTAAAATGTTGAAAATGAAAATAGGGATTAAACAATATTTCATAACAATAAGTTGAGTTTGAATACTTCTTAATTTATTCCACAAATTATTGTTTCATTTGCACATTTTCCACAATTTATTGACGTGATTATAAATTTCAAATTTATTTATGTATTCATTTAAATTTGAACACTGGGGAGTTCCATATAAGTGGGCATGATGGCATAACGTTCAATAAAAATTACTGTTTGGTAATTTGTTTTATATTCAGTGAAACCACAGTGATTAGTTTGGAGTAAATAGAAGACCTTGGTTGTTTGATCATTACTAATTAGCAGAGTAAAAACTGGCATAAAGATATAAGAAAACAAATAGAGAAAAACTGAGAAAGTGGAATCCAAAAATTGAACAGCATCAACACAAAATTCAAGGGAAAAGAAGGCCGGTGTGCATCAAATGGAAAGCAACCGTCTCTGAGCCAAACTTGGAATGAATATAAGCATTGACTTTCTACGATGAAAAGCACTCAGAGATGAAGAAAAAGCCGGAGGAGTCATGCAGATGTGGTTCTTTGCTCTTTTCTCTCTGGTTGGCTCTTTTCCACTCAGACTTCCCATTGTGTGTGCTGAAGTCGACACTGACTAGCTTCTCTATCATTGTGTTGGGCCAGTGCCTACTCAGTTTGGCATTAACTTAAATGAAGGAAGTTGCTATGTTTTGCTCTTCGATGTTTTATAGTAATAATGTAACTAAACAATCATCACAATACATGCTTGCTGTGACATAATGTGGTTCTCCATCTCTGTAGCCAAGGTCACTCTCTGTGACTAGAAGTTTTTAATTTGCTGCCCCTCTAACGGCCGCAGCACTGCAGCTCATACTTATTTAATTGTAGGTTATTACTGGGAAAAGCAATGTAAAAGAAAAGTTATGACGCTATCACGAAAAACATGTCCCCACTGAGACAAAAACAAAAGAAAAAGGCAACTGATGAATTATCGATTTCATCGTATTTTTAAGATAATGAGTTTTGCACCAGGCTTGAGGAAAACACACAGAGGATACGGTTAGCCCTTCTTGCGAGTGAGCTGGGCATTAACAATTGATTGCCTATGGAGAACAGCTGAGTGGAAAGCAGTGAACATGTCACAATCCCTTTACTAAGAAAAGTTGCCTTGAAGTCAATGTTTGAATGGTGACCAATAGAATCAGTTTGTCAATGAGCAGGATTAAGTCGGAGGAAATGCCTCCCATGCCTATCATGAAATCAGACAAAATCTGATCAGGGTACTAATGATAGATAACAGTCGGTATGACATTGAAAGTACAAAGAATCCCCTCTGAGTAAAGTAACGTCATTTTAAACTTAGGAAAGTGATTAGCATTTGGTACTCAATTACTATTTCTGAGGAACATCCCCAACACTGATCAATAATGTAATCTCAGCCGTGTTAACAGCACCAGGTGACCTTTGACCTTTAGGTCTGCACAATGTGACCATCATTCTTAGAAGGTAGGTGAGATGACGCGGAAATTAAAGGGATTTAAAAGCGGAAAGTGGGAGGCTGTAACACACTGGGGGGTTTAGTGTATGTGTGCGAGTGTGTGTGAGAGAGTGTGTCTGTGTGAGTGTGTGAGTGCATATGTTTATGTACAGTATGTGTCCATGTGCACATGTAAGCAGTAGAGAAATGAGAGGCGGAGGGGGGAGTGAAAATGTGTTTGTGTGTGGTCCTTTGAGGTCTTGGCATCTGTGTCACAGTAATAATTAACAGATTAGCCCTGAGAAAATCACCAGAGACAGAAACCAGATCCACGAAGTTGGATTACAGCGGCCTCTACATCTTTTGATCCTTTGTCTCTCTGTTTCTCTCTCTTCTTGCCAGTATCACTGAACAGCTATGGACAAAAAAAATAGCCCTTCAAACACAAATATCAGCAACCAATTAGTCTCACACACAAACTCTATAAACAATGTTAGGCGAACAATTGGATGTACACAATTCGTGGTGACACGGAGCACAGGAGTGACACAAAGTGTATGTCAGCTCCAATCAAGAAGTATTTGAATGCTTTTCTCTTTCGTTATGTTTTCCCCAGTGCAGTGTTTATCGCCATCGCTTCGCGGCTGCACAGGCTCATCAGAATTGACTGGAAGTGAGCAGTGCCCTTGGAGTTTAGTGCCTCACACATCTAACAAAAGCCTAAAAGCACAAAAGGGAATGCTAATTAAATATGGATGGAGCTAAACTTATGGTTTAGGATATTTTGCCAGTGGTGCCAATGAGAGCATGGAACCTCTTCTTTCATATTTTATTTGATCTAAGATTCTTCTTCTTTACTGTTGGCCACAAATGGTCTTTATGTATCAGTGGTGGAAACTGACATTTAGTCAAGTACTGTACTTAAGCCCAAATTTGTGGTACTTGTGATAATTAGTATTTCGATTTTATGCTACTTTGTAACTCTACTCCAATCCATTTTAAAGGGAAATATTTTACTCCACTACATTTATTTGACAGATGTAGCACTACAACTTTTCAGGTTAAAAAGCATTTGATAAGCTTGTAAAGTACAATGCATTGTTAAAGATTAAACCAGTGATTCTGAATGTTTTTGGCTTGATAGCGAAAGAGGTACAATTATCTAATATTTAGTAAAAAAAAAATGCAAAGATTAGAGAATACTACAAAAACTTTTTGTATATTATATATTTTTATTTTCTTTACTAATCCATTAATCATCTCACGACCAACCAGATTTATCTTGTTTTTTGTTGGAGGGGTCTGACCACCAGATTGGGAAACACTGGACTAAACAAGTTGTTAAAACTTGCACCATGATCACCTATGACAGTAAAATCCTACTTATGCATTGATGCAATATTAATATCGCATAGTCAGACGCAGCTCCACACTGTGTTTTAGTGCTGTGACCGTGCTGGAGAAAGGTCTGGCTTAACCCATTATCATTTTGGTGGGAACAAATGGTCTGGCTTGTTTGTATTTCTTTAAACCAATCACAATTGTCTTGGGTGGTGCTAAGCCCAGGATGCGGTGCCCTTTAAAGTGTGAACAGTAAAACACAGATAGCAGAAGGGGAGGAAAATTCCAGCTGAAATAGTTGGCCGATGGCAGGCTTATACAGTTGATGCATCTGTAAGCAATCTAGTAAAAAATTATGAGTCACAGGGGCAACTTCTCTCTAGAAGAACTACTTTTACTCTTTATGAATTTTAAATGCAGGACTTTTACTTGTAGTACATACAGTGTATTGGTAAAGCATAGGAGTGCTTCCTCCATCACTGGTATTTATAGCTTCTTGTTTAGCTGTTCTCTAGGACCTATATGATGTGTGCATATGATGTGTAGCCCTGTACAGACCCCCCCCCCCCATGGGCCTAACATGTTGCATTATCAAATCCATGCGCTGCATTTTCTGGCCCGCAGCTATAATAAGCAGGCACATCTGAGCAGATGGCAGTCGTGATGTGTGGCATGGCTGAATGCACTGGACTTGCAATGTCAGATCAGCCAGTGGTAAGAGAAGTTTTCAAAATAGATGGTTTAATTAAGGCCTCATTTTGGTGATGGAGAGGAACAGCAGAGTCAATATATCGGAAGACATTTGCCGCTTTCACATAAAGGTCAAAGAGAAAAAACAAAATCAGTGAATAGTTTCCCCCCAATTCAATAAGAGGCAAAGCTGCTGCTACCAGAGGCGGAGAGTGAAATGTGAAATGAAAGGAGGAATATCTGGTAAAAAAAAAGGCACCATGTGCTAATATCATGCTGTAAGGAGAAATGAGGTAGAAGATTATCTATTATCTAACCTCATAAAGCTGAGCTGATATGAGATGGAAATGACAAGCAGGGGGGACACTTTGGTGAAAAGAGTGAAATGGGATAAAAGAGTAAGTTGAATTTTGTTGCATGGTGTCATTGTTATCTTCGTGTTACAGAACCCTCGCAGTCGAGCCAGTTTTCTGTCACATATGTGTGTACCATTTGCCTATGTATAGAAAACACCATTATTTCCTTCCACCCTCAGCTTTCTACACTCCGTGCAGATCATGTTATAGCAACCTACACACATTACCACACAGACACATATTCACACTCACATTGGGCACGGCTCATAAGGAACATCCATCAGCACTGAATACACACTTGTGAATCTAACGCTCAGTAAAGCAAATATAAACCTACAGTTCTCGTTATCTGTCTTCAGCAGGGGCCAAAGCTGTGACAGAACGCCGAGAAGGGAATGAGAAAAGATAAGGGCCGGGCCACACTGATGCATCTCCCCATCAACTTTACTACAGTAAGCGTATATGAAATTAGGCCCTATTATCAGAACACCACACTCTTACACACAGACATATACAACAAAATGAATCCATTGTCATAATTCCATCTAAAGACACATGCACACCTCCATCCTCCTCTTACAGATAGTTCAGAGAACAGAGAGGGGGTTCAGCAAACTGAATTAAGCAGAGGTCTTGTCATATTTCTCATGTCTCACTGGATGTCTTCTCTCCTGTTCTTTTTTTTTTCTGTCTAGCAATCATCATCTCATTTTACATAACATCACTGTGCCTTGTGACAGAATGCCTACGCTCATTGGCAATATCAGAAGGAGTGTGATGTTACACAGTTTTCCAAAAAAGGTTTAATGCTGTGCTCAGACTGGATGTGAAGAGAATGTGTGGAGAGATGGGGTGAAGACATATAAGGTCAAAGTATGAGGAGACACAAATTCAGCCTAGGCAGCACAAACTGAGGTGCATACACATCTGCGCGAATGGCAAGCATTTATATTGAGCAAGAATTCATGCCCATTCTGTGGCTTTATAACTCCAATATATTACAGAAAATAAGGAAAGGAAAGGTTTTGCCATCGGTCACAGGCGGAGGCTGAGCTGTCAACACACACAGGCAGACTCTGACTCACATAGCTAGTTAGCTTATAGCTTAAGTCTGTCTAGTCAATACATTGATTGTTTGGGATGCATAAACACGGAGTGCATGGACTTTGCTTTAAGTCTGAACGCGTTAAAAGTGTGATGCGCATACCGTCATCTACCAGTCAACGATGGTTTCTTTTAAGCATGAAAGTGGATCTTTGCAACCTTAACCATGACCACGATCTTTATCCAACCTCGTAGTGTTACCTGTAGAAGTGGAAGTTCAAGCGAGTTGTTTAAAAATAAGCAAATAGGTTGCTTTGGAAGGCCCAAAAAAACCTATTTTGTCGCCAAGGAATGAAGACTTGCTGGTGATGTGTTGTTGAGGTGAGAAGAACCATCTGGCAACACCGTGTGTCACAGAGGTAGCACCTGTCTGTCTGCAGTCCACCTCGGGCGACAGCGGGCTTAGTAGTAACTAGACTGCAGAACACAGGGAGGCTAATCCCAAAAATGCATGGGACATGTGAAATTTGGATTGTGCAAAAAGGGCTGCAATGTAGTATCTGGGTTTCCCCAATATCTTGTGCACAGAGTTTGTATAAGCAACAAATCCATAAAGTGTCTGAGAGGACACGTACATGTGCCGAGCATGGAACTGTTTTGATGCGCATACGTTTTTCCTTCTCAGGCTGGAGTCTGTGGATCATAGCAGACCCTCCGTTGTCCCTGCTCCCTCATGAGAAAGGTCAAGCTTGAGTGAAATCAGCCAATGAGAACTTCACTGGCCCCTGTGGGAGTCGACACACACTGTTGCGTTTTCTCTGGCTAACCGCTTGACCATTACTGATTTCCCTCCTCCCCCTGCAGCCATTTTTGACACTGCCTCGTGTTATCATAGCCCCCAGGTGAGGCCATGCTTCCCTGGAAGGATAGAGGGAGAGATTGATAATGGCGTGATGGAGGCAAAGGGATGGAGAAAGGAGGAGTAGAGAGAGAGATGAAAGGATGAACAGAAAATGGAGGTGAGTTTTGGATGTGGAGATATAAAAGTTGGAATGTGAGGGCATTGAAATATTTTTTTTTTGTTTCCATCTCTGATATGCAATTCTTTACGCAGAATAAATAGCGGATATTAACAACATCCATGCAAAGTATAATTGACTGGCATTGCAGGTTACAGTGGCAATCAACGTTTTGGAGGAAATGTTGGTTTGAGGAATTAATTGGGTGTTTCTGTGGGAGCTACTGAAGCATAATGGTACATTATCAATAAGCATACAGCTTTCTGAAGGATAAAGATTTCCATCAAACATTGAGCATGGCTGCAGCTGTAACTAACACTTCTGCATTTCAGTTCTTCAGTTCCTGTGACGGCTCCCGTACAATAGCTGATATTTTTCTCATTTTACATTGAACGCCGTCTTCCCCGAGTGCCTCAGATGTCCTGAGATTATATTAGTAGAGGCATTTCAATGTATTCAGTGGAGCATCCAGGTGTGACAGTTGTTTTTGAGATACAATAGTTGAAACTCTGATTTCATTGTTGGGGAGATTTATTGTGCTTTGATTCATATGGCCTACTATGACATCTCACAACCGAGATAAGTCAGAGCTCACTTATGCAAACTCACACACAAAAGGACCAAAGGGGGAAATTGGGGCTCCAACTACTCCATGACTAAGCCCCATGCTATTTGTGCAGGGATGCACACTAAGATAGGTGACATTTGCTTAGGCATATTCAAACAATGAGGGACACACAATCGATCCACCATTTCAAATGGTGATATCATTGATATGCATGAGAACCTCTACAAAATAAAATAAAAATTAAAAAAAATCAATGAACAAGACAAGAAAGTCAGAGCACGGGAAAATATAAACGTGTGTAATGGGAAGAGAGTGGGAGCTAACAGATATAAAGTACATTTATTTCACTGTGTTCTCTGTCTGTAGCTTGTGATGATAACTATACAAAATGTTGGTCAACCCAATTAACCATAAAACATATAGTCATGTTTTGGCCTCCATTTTCCTGGGAGCCGATACCGATGAGAAAAACAGTGTGTCGTGTACATCATGTAGGTGGTGAATGTTTCCAGGCATACCACTCGCCCTTACATGTTTTACAGCAGCAGGAAGATATCCATTTACTCTAGTCTACGTATACAAGAAAACAGAGCCTCGGCTCTATGTGAAATGAAAGCCTTTCCCAACTGAGGGCACACTCAATTGCACACCCTGCTAAGTGTGCAATTTGTAAAAAAATGCTGAAAATCTCTGAATGTATATTTTGACATGACATCCTATTTGGTGCATTACATTGAGCTATACATTTCTGACAAGCAATTTGTGTTCTACATCTCACTTTGAAAGCTTGGCCATGTTGCCGGATGGAAGCCTTTTATTTTGGCTGTCAACACGTTCCATACTGCACACATTGAATTTCACAGATAGTGCAGAAATATCTGAATGACGGTGCCATGATGTTCCTTGGATTTCCGTTAATGTTCAGCTACAATCCGCTTCAAGTGTTTTAATGCAGCTGTATCTTTTTCTTAGTATGGGAGGATAAAAAGAAGAGGAGATATTCCCCACCCATTCCATCATTCCCATCAGCATTCATAACCTCTGTGACAGATCAGGCGATGGTTTCTGTTCCGATTAAACTTTGCTCACTCTGGGACGACATTTACGTGAGAAGACAGCTGATATTTTCACACTGTAATTACTGCCATAGGTCAATGAAACACAGGCACAGCTGCCACATGCCCAGTTCTTACTGCCCGGCAAATCAGGGCTGACCCAGCCAACAGAGCTGAAGACCACCTTGAACAAGAGCTGAAAATATTCATATAGTAATATCTATATGAAGGTGTCAACACTGTCAGGATAAATCCTTATTTTTCTTCCTGAATAACAAATAGTATTGTTTTTGCAACATCTTTCTTCATGATAAAAATATTGAATGGATATTTAATTTCCATGAGCTAGAATTATATCAGAACAATCTGCCAAAAAATGAATGATTATGATGAAAAACTGTCATTTACGTCACTGTACCTCCAGTTTGATGCTCTACCGTGCACACAAGGATATTGCAGTCTCCATCAATTCAACCCTAAAAGCTTTGATGCAATAACACCCAAAACTGCAAAAGGACCTGCTTACATATGTTTTGTCTATCCACTGCCTGACATATACAGATTTTCTGATATTAGATGTGTTATCTGTTTTATTTTAACTCACATAAGGAGTAGAAAGAATTCTCACATTTTATGATGTGTAGAAAACAATATCATGTTTGCCTACTTGACATGTTACAGTACCTGCCTCTTTAGCAGCAGGCTCTCACCACCACAGAAGAAATATTCTTGCTTTGTATTATTAACTACAACTGGCAGGAATTGTACATTGCTATATTGGTCCATCACAAAAAATGCACTTGGTAATATCACCACCACAGATTGACTTATAAGTGAGGGCTTGTCGATCTGTTTGTTACTGATTAGTTTGCCTATATGTCATTTAAGCCTCTCCCCTTTGCTGTTTGGCTTTATTGTTCTTTAAGTCAAAGTATCAAATTAGTAGAACAGAAATGCAGAAATGGCTGATTTCGTGGAGCCAAATCAGATGCACAGTCTCAAGAATTACATGCTTGTTTTTCTTCCATTAACCTTTTAACCAAACCGTTATTTGCATATTATTGCTAAGTTCTGTCACTCGCTTAAACCATTATCAAACTTTTCCGTCTCAAATGCCTAATTAATATCCAGTTCAAATCTGAGGTCTACTTACAAATCACCTCGGTTTTAATTAGGCTGTCTTTGTACTTACTGTATGAAATGCTTGAGTTGTTTAATCATGTGGGGGCTTTTTTTTTTCCTATTTCACAGCATTTACAACAAACCTATTTTATGATTTTCATTAGTTTTTTCCATCCTCCTGATGTAGATTCAGCAAATCTGCACACCTGTCGTATATACTGGAGTGAATAAAAGACGTTTGAAAAGGTGAATAAACATCTACCTCTGATTCCTCTCTGTCTCTGAGCGAGCTCAGATGGGTCTAGCTGTGGCGTTACCAACCTTTTCATCAGATGCTGGCCGATGCAGGGAGAAGCCATGTTGGGGGGGGGGGGGGGACTAGGCACTCAACTTCAAAGGGGGAATAACACACTGCCAAACTAGGTGGTAACCTTTTTGTATGCAACGCCACTTTGAGAGTAGACTAGATGTGCGTGCAGGTGAGCCTTAACTTGTCTCGAATCTGGAAACACAAGCACCCACAAACACACACCAGTAAACATGCTGATGATGCCGTGATGAATTAACAACCTTTACCAAATGCCACCAATGCTAAATTGAGCTGTCATAAAATGGCTACAGGAATCACAGTTGGGTATTGATGGGGATGTTGATTTTCACTTTAGCAAAAAGAGGTCCAAATAATTATTTTTTTCCCCGTTATCTTACTAGACCTTTATGAATCATCCATATATCTTAACAGGGTGATTCTTTTTTAGTCATGGCACAATTGTGGAATAAAAACAATAATTCTCAAAACACTGAGTAAAATTCTCAAATCCATAGTTCATTTCCTCACAACAAAATATTTGAGCCAAATGTCAAAGCCATTAATAATCTGCTGTTGTCATGAGAAGAATTGAAAACAGATTCATCTTTAGAGTCAATTCAATTAATAAGCAAGAAAACGATTCCCTGGGTCAAATTTAGTTTACAGGTCCTGTCATGGGCACACCCCATGACTCAAGTCAGATTCAAACTGTTTGGTCAATGTAAAATGTTTGTTACCTGTGGGGTGTGTCTCTTCCTCTGACCGGGACCTGAACTGCCAAACCTGGTTGGAAGGTTCCACTGGTATAAATAGATGGGGGTTCCCGGGGGAAGAGACCAAGTGGGAGGTAGTGACAGGGGTGTTTTTCTGCTGGGAGAAATGGCTGTAGAAAAGCCCTATTTTTTTTAAGGAGATAGGTTAAAATAAACTTAGAGATAGTTTTAGGTAATATTATAGTAAATAGGAAGGTGTCTATCCTTGTAGGGTTTGAGTAACAGATAATTGATTGTCTCTGGGAGTGGGTGAGTCCACCTTAATATAAGGGAGAAGGCTGGAGCTCCAGGGGGAGTCAGGGATGGGGAAAAGAGGAGAGAGGTTGCAGTGCCTGTTT
>JAVQJF010023516.1:0-30250 GCA_036023855.1 Gadopsis marmoratus | reverse complement strand
AAAAATAAATCAAAAATTGTCGCGAACATTATTTTTCTCGTAAATTTTACCCAACTGTTTAACCCTTTCCCCCCCCCCCCCCCCCCATCATGTGGCCCTGGCAGTCTCATGTGTAGCTCTCCACTTACTCTCTGTTCACAGATACAGCATGCGACATTTCAGTTTAAGTTTTAAACATTAACGCTCCAGAGGTTTTACCTCTTCATCGGCACCACAACTGTGCTGTGTGAGCTGGTGTTCTAGTGGAGATTAGAACCAAACAAACAGATGGTGTGAATGGTAACCATCCACTGTCCATTCTGTTTGTCGCAATAGAAAAAAGCAATTGAACGTTGAAGCGAATGTTGCTGAGTTATGAGCTTACAAAAAGGCCCATTTTCTCAGGAACTAAGTCTTATGTTTTGCAGATCAATAATAACACTGTACCTTTTGGAAATCATCAGTTTCATTTAAGTAGTCATGCACATCACAATTAGATGAGCATCTGTTGTTGTTTTCAGATCTGCAGATGGTAGAAATACTGAAACAATGCTCCTTAACATTTTACAATAATGTGCCTCACATGGGAATAACTGTAGGCTTAACATTAGTTAATATTTTAAACCACCGTACACTAGAAGAGGGTCACACTGGAGTGGATTTCAGGGCTTGTAGTCTTCAGGCAATGCAGTGATTTTTATTTGATGTTCACGTCTTAGATCATTGCGTTGCAACGGGGACGTTTTCGTAGAATCTGACTTTTCGGTTTTTGGTGGCCACACCAAGCGTCATCAATCCAAAGTCACCACCACTAAAGCCATGCTACCGACCAAGGGGCTGCAACCAACCAGCGAAAAGGAGAGAGTATAACATAATTCAAAAACACAACAGAATGACTAGCATAGAATATTTGTATTTATCCATATCAGAACTGCATATTTATAATTGTATATACAAACAGACCTATTTCTTTCCCCGTGTTATTTTAAATGCAATATTTATTGTGCTATGATGAAATGATGTTTTGCAGTTCTTCTTTCTTTATGCTCATTTATATCCATCAGAGGTATCAGGCTGACATTTCCTCTTTTTTTTCTGTTCTGCAAGCTTGGCACATTTTGTAGACAAATATGCATAATTTATGTATTAAAGAGAACATTTTGGATGATAGCGTTATCTTGGGAAAAGACACAGATACTAATTTCAGTGATTTAAATAATTTCAATTATGAAAGCTGCATGATAATACTCTGACGCAGTCATCCATTAAGCACAGTGAAATTCCCACAGAAACAAAACACGGCTCTGGCCATTACACCGAGCAGTTGTGCTTATAGAACATAAAAGTGTTTACTTCTCAGTTATTAATTTGTAGATTGGAACAACATTTAGTTTCAGTTTTGTTATACCATGCTTTCTCAGATGAGCAGTTTAATTTTATTTCCAGTAGTGGATCGGCTCAACAGAGTACAAGATTCTAAGTAAAGTGTGCTTTACTCGCTGAACTGATATGACTCTATATGCAAGATAGTGTAAGTGGGTGAAATGTAGATATACACTAGAAGTAAAGAAGAACGTTGTGTTTGCCCAAATACATGCGTGCGTGCAGATTCAGACGCAGTAATCGAGACAGGAAAGCACTGTTTCAATTTGAAGCTGTCAGTCAAAGCAGCCACATTATGCCTGCTGGTTGGAACCCGATATCACTGTTGCAGACACTACAGTGCAACGTCACGGAAGGAAAATGCTAATTATACGGCACACCAGCGGCGTGTTGTGCGTGTGTGCCTGTGTGTGTGTGTGCTACACCCTGATCGAATGCATGTATGTTTACTGTGTAGCTGAAGAGTCCTGGCAGCAGGGTACAGACACCCAGGAGAAAGGAATGCATATTGTTATTTACAGCACATGGATGCAGCGGTCCAGGTCACAGCGGTTTGTTTCCGTAACAGCTGTGACTCCAGCAACACCGGGCACCTACACATGTCAACAGTTGACGCTCCACTGGGACACCAGATGGACACAGCTTGATTTGTTACAGAGGTGTTAGAGGAGATCATTTCATGGTTGGGTAACTGCGACTGTGTGTGTGTGTTTACTGGGGATTTTATATGTTGTCTTTTTTCTTCCTTCAGTGCTGTACGTCCTCTGTGAATGACCAATGTTTCTGTTTTCCTGACAGCAGACCTCCGGCAGTCACGTGACTAATAACTGTCCCGTATAAAACATTGTGTTGCTGTGCTGTGAACAGACAGCCAGCAGCTGTAATCCCCGATCACAGCTGATGGGCAGGAAGGGAGGGATGATTGATTGGTAGGTAAAGGAGAAGTGGGATTGTCTCTGTGGACTGTCGGTTTCAGTGTTTAGCTGTCTGCGACAACAGCAGCAGATTAAGAAAATCCAGCCACCAGTGTGATGGTTCATTTAATTTAAGAAGTGGATGCTGTTACATCACAAACGCTGTCGGACAACGGAATTACTTATCCAGGAAAAAAAAAGAAGAAAAATCCTTATTTAGCAACAGATCATTAAAATGAGCAAACAGGATGCAAGGCTGGCAAACCAAGCAACATTTCATTAGCATTCACTGAACTGTGGTAGAGCTAACATCAGGAGAGCTGTAGACGGTCCTGACAGAGACAGCTTTTAGCTGCTTTTAGAAGCTTTTAGACCTCTGGTTTATAAATAATATCACCATTAAGCTTAAAGTCTTACACGACATCATTCCCAATGCACAGATCGGCAGTGACCTCAATGTTATGTCTGAGAAGAGAAATAACCCAAAGGTAAAGCAGTTGTGTTGTCGGTAACAAACGTGGCAGAAATGTTTGCTTTCTGACCCGTCAAACCTGTAAGTAAGTGCAGCTTTGTTACCGTCTTAGGTGAGTCAGATACGTTCAGAGGTGAGATTTTCTTTATGCACATGTACATGCAGATTTTGTGATTAGAACCGTTAGCCTTGAGTTATATCCATGTCCATGAGTTACCCGATATCACACTTCCCGCCGGTTCCATTTAACCCCTGGATTAACATTAAATCCCAGGTGCTCCTTTCTCACTGCATACGGTACCTGATAAGCATTACTCTCTGTAGCACCACATTTTAATGAGGAGAAAATAAATGCGTTGGAGAGGCGAAGAGTGAACGCGAAGAGGGAGCTAAAGATAAATGAATAAAACTAGAGAGGCATCGCTACTGTTCTCTGTGTCAGAGGCATACAAGTGGGGGAGAGATTTACCCAGAGTCAGTGCAGCAGGCCCGAGTGTGTCCCATGGTTAAATGGCCACGCACCACTGGGACACAACCGGCTATTAGTCCAATCTCTCAGGAGGACAGTAAGCTATCAGCCAATATATCAGCAGAGCAAGCAGAGAAAGCTGATAATGGACTTCGGTTGACGGAGAGGACTGTGTGTAGGGGAGGAGAGATAACTGTGGAGAAAATGGTCAAATCCAGCTGTCTGTCAGCGGAGAGGAAGGCAAGCTTGTCGTTGTCTGAAAAAGGGAGTGAAAGGGCGGTGTGTCACACAATAGATGCCTTTCTTAGCCTCCTTCATCCGCTGGCGCTGTCCTATCAGCTCAGATGGACGCCGTGCTCGACGGCGTCCATCTGAGCTGATAGGACAAGTGCTTCTTTGTGTGTACAGCAAATGCGGAGGACGTGTCCTGAAGATGAGCGGCTCGGCAGATGATTGCGTTTGTTTGTTTTCTGCAGTCAAATGCGAAAGTCATAATCCCAGTGAGAGCCCTCCTGAACTGTGGCGACGTTTCTTAAGTCGTGTCTAAATCCAGTGCTGCCACATGTGTTCAGACAATGAAATCATCCCAAAGTTCCGACCAGATACTCTTTACGTGACAGCCACAGATCAGTGACGAGATAATTGCTTCCCTGATGAAACCAGGGGGATTGTGGGTAATCGGATAAGTCTTCTAATCAAAAGGCTTAAAAGGCTGACCACCCATTTGCCATCCATTTGCATGCTGGGTTATGACTCTATTATTGCCAATGAGCTCATATTAGATGGTGCGGTGAATAACAAGTTGGTGGCGAACAGTAAGGATGAATACAGAGCGTTTTAGTCTTCATTTTGCGGTGCAGAATGGTTTGCTAAAGCCAAGTAATACAGTGGTTTGTGTTTGTGATCCGAGGGTGATTGACCGAGTGACTCTCGGCTGTTGTGCCCTCAAAGGAAGACACTTAATTGGAGGACTTTGGTAAACGTCCAGCTGAGGAGATTAATTACATCAGAATGTTTAGCATTAAAAAAGCATTGCCACACTCCATCTCTTCTCTTACTTCACTAGAAGCCAGAGGAGCTCGGCCAGTGGAGGTCAACTGAGCCTCATGCGGTCTCTCAGTCCTCTGCTGGATTCCTGGCAGCCGCCATATCTTTGTCAGTTAGTATCTACTTCTGAGTCTTTTTGCTATGTGTTTGAATGTTGGCAAAACTCCTCAGCCAGGCCCTCTCAGTAAGTGCACCTAATGTCCGTTGATCTGTTCATCAGTCTGATCACGTAGAGCCCCTGGAAATATCTGCTCTGAAGGTGTGAAAAAGATGTACCCCTACGAGAATCTCTACCCACCACCGTTTCTCATCTATTTTATTTTCCACACGGTTGGATAACAGTTTCACCAGCACCCTGGTGTTAATTCATGCAAAGGCAGAAATTTCAGCACGTTCAACACGAACGCCAATCTTCTTCTCAGTTTAAAAATTGTGTTATTTTACTCAGTTTACACTTGACATGAATACTGCATCCTCCTGTCGTATCTTTACACGTGTATTAGCAGGCCATTAAAGGTCGACCGTAATAGGCTTATATATCCCGTCTATTAAGAAGAGTGTGTACAACACCACTTCTGGCAGCTTCAATGTCGTACTAATCAGTCAGCCACAGTCTGAACCTCCCCTCTTTAACCTCTTTGCCCTCATTTTCTCTGTAATGAAGAGGACAAATGAATTAATGAAATGTTTTCTCTACCGGACACCATATTAAATCATCTTAATAGTCCAGTTTTGTCTTTCCGTCCCTACAGTATCTTTTTACTGCGGCTTGGTGAGCATCCTGATCAGCAGCCGAACACAACTCCGTTAAACATCAAAAACCAATGAACATCTGATTCATTCTGCGGCTCATTTGGTCTGTACCAGACTGTGAAGCTACGGTGCTCTAATTGAGAGCAAAGGCCTGATGTCAGACATATTCGCACATTAATTTAGACTCTTGTTCACTTTCTTCAGACATGGTTCAATGCAGTTCTGCAAAATGCAAAGTACTAATTCGGAAAGGGTTGGATCTGAGCAACGGAATATACAGGATGCAGTTTGTTCCTGGGAAACACGTTCTTCAAAATGCATTATAAGGAATTGCTGATCCTAAGCTTAATTTATAATGTATAGGAATAAAACAAACGAATAAGCATAATGTTGTCGACGAATTTAATCTTCACTGATGAAATCCGGCGTTGAACTGAACCGATATGCTCTTTCCGTGTCAGACTGGAAGCTGATTTTTACCTTTTGTGTCTTTCGTCTCATTGTTAAAAAGAATGCCTTCCTCTCACTTCCTATTTGCAATTTAAGTCCGTGTGTTACAAAACTCATGAGACCGAGATGAACAAAATAATAATAATAAAATCTCCCCTCACGTTCCCTTCCTGCATTTTCTCTCTTGCTCTCACTTTATTTCCCCTTTCACATATCTTTCCACATGTCTGCTTGCGTTCTCCCTCTCTGGCTGTGGTTTCCCTCCAGCAGCCATCGCAGCTGATGAGAATGAGGCATAAAACTGGATTAAACAGCTCTCAGCATGTACAGTATGCATCCCAAATGCTCCAGTCTCTGGAATGCAAAGCTTGTTGTACCTCTCGTCTGTAATTTGTCTTGCTCTGTTGTTTATTCCATTATATTAATACAGTGTTTTTCTTCATGCAGTCAAGTGAGGAGGGTCTTTATGACTAATATGCTTAATTGCATAACACAGCTTTAGTGCATAAAACAAACCTCTCCAGTTGCTGTAAAAGCTGTTTGGCGGAACCCTTTGTGTATTACACTCTCACAAAGAGACTTTTCCTTTTCAAGCAGGATTATATTTTTCTTTTATCTTCCGCTATTATAAGTCATGAGGTGAGCTTCTGCTAATATTCTTTCTATGGTCTCTGTTAGAAAATCTAATTAGAGTTTAATATTGTCCTCTTGAAATGATTGTCCTCATAAGAATGAGCTAATCTGATTACAGTGCTCGGGGCTCGGCCGGTCCTGGACCGGGCTTGGTTTGGTTTCCCAAATCTCATTATGTCACCTCCCTCTGGTTGAAGCTCGGATGTCACTGGGTCATTTTGTTCAGTTTTTGACATCCTCACCACAGGTTCATTTTTCAAAGAGCAGATATAAATCTCGTCATTTTTCATAGAATAAAGGCACATGAGTTACTTCTGACAGACAGCTCTGATGGTACTGTGCTTTGGAGCGCCTGTGTTACTATCATAACGCTGTGTTTAAGTTCTCTTAACTCTTAACGTCTGCTGCTGCCGATGCATCTCACCTCCCACCAGCAACCAGCATCCATCTGCCACAGCTTTTTGCAACTCCTGTCTCTGTGCCGTCACTTCCTTTAAATTTCTGCCTGCGGTTAATGAGCTGAAACAAAACCAAATTTAATTTCCTTTAATAAAATGTTAACATCCAAAAATGCCAGTAACGCGGCTGGGATGTTGCGTATTAGAAATTTGATGTTAAACTGCCGCGTTTCATCCAGTCACATGCTCCTCATAGAGCAAGTCGTACCTCTGGAGAAATGCAGTGCTGCGACTGAATAACAAGATGTTTTTGCTCCATTGATCTCAAGCTGTGTACTTCTACTGTCAGACATGGCTGTGTTCAGCTCTGGCGGCAGTAATCCCTGTATTTACAAAGTCATTCTCATGTTGAGAGCTTTGCTCTTTTCGAGGTCACTGAGCTGCTGACTCCAGCCTGCATTGGCTCAAAAAGGTAATGCGGTGAAAACACATGCAGCTTTGTTAAAGATTGACACGACCAAACTATGAACCTGATTCCTTCAGACGCTGAGCGGTTATCAAGAATTTAGATGATTTAGTGTTTTCTGACTGAAGGTCACTGTGGTAACCTGAGGGACTGTGTTTGATAATTGTAATAAGACTTTATTTTTACAAAACTGCCTCGTCGTGTTTTACCATGTAGGCCTAAAATAACATCAGAGTGACAAGATAGTTTCAATTAATAAACGTCACATTTGACAGCGGCTTTAAGGAGTGATTTTAGAGAAGACACTAAGTTTGCAGGATTGTGCTTCTAAAGCAGGGAGTTTCACTGCTGGGGGGGTCCGTGTTAGCTTTAATGTCAAGACAAGATTTCAGACTTATAGGGAGTTACCTACTCTGAGCTGTAACTGAAGCCCGACATGGATTGTTTTACCACGAAAGTAAAAATGAATGTCAACTGTGAAACTGACAGGCAGAAGGTGAAGGGCACCAGGGATCAGTGGAATCTGAGCTTGCCTCTGATCTCTAACTACTTCTACAGTAGTTAATGAGGCAAATACAGCCACCAAGGTAAAGATCTGCAAACATTCAAAGACAGGTTTCTGTACAAAGGCTAGTATGGATTGATGCAGAGGAGTGGGGAAAAACAAAATTCATTATCATTTGAGTACATTCACAACACAAATCTCTGTCTCGGGACACAAAGCTGAAGATCCGACTATATTTTATGGATCAAATCCCCTGAAGAGAAATATGCAGATGAAGAACAACAATAATTGACTCCTGTGTAACCTCACAAGCGATTTTGGGCCTGCGGAGAAGAGGCTCGCCATAAATGATAGCAAACAGTTCTGCCCTACATGCATTTTAAGAGTATAACGCAGTCTTTTATATATTCCCTTAACATTCAAATATTTAAATTTCAACTCGAAAGAAGACTCAAGCTGAAAAGACAACTGAGAGATGAAGGGTGCAGCAGCTCTACATTTCAATGAGGGTTCCTCATTTCATAAGGTCAAATTCAGACTCAAATCTGAAGTGAAACTTCCAAAAGGGAGAATTCTGAAGGAGGCAATGTCTTCCTCAATTACACAACAGCGTGACTAGACTGAAACTTTCCTCCCCGGGGAAGACTGTGAGAGGCTGGTCAATGCATCATGGCTGCAGGTGCTTTCCGTCAACTTATCATTAAATGTTTGCTTTCTCTCCTTTGAAGCAGATGTTGAATAGCCAGCTGGACTACTCAGGTAGCATATTTCTTTATAATTCAGAGTTTTGAACAACAGCAAAGTCAACCTGCTCTTGTTGTACTGGCATGTATCAGAGAAGCATCTGCATACCCCTCAATCTTACATCTGTGAGATCCATCTGGAGCAGAAAGTCTGCATCGACACCTCTGAGGTTAGTTTCGTAACGGCGAACATAAAGCCGACTCGAACTCGTCTCACTCACAACCTGCTTCCGTCTGAAGGGGTGACATGAAATGTATTCGTGATATGCAGCTAATTGTTGCTCCTCGTTACAGAGGTAGTCCTCTCCCCTCTGGTGTGGTCTTCCTGTGGCACGATTCTGTCGGATCCCCCTGAGTTTCTCTTCAAGCTGCTCCCTGGCTGCTAAATAGTGATCATGAAGCTGAATGGATGAACATGTAGCGAATGTGTCAGGATCGCAGAAGGCAAAACTAATGTTGTTTTCACATCCACCGGCATTGGAATTGTTTTTCCTCCAGGTTTTTATGGCCACTAGTCGGCTCTACCAAAAAATGCTTTTTTCTTTTTTCTTTTTTATTGCAGCCATTTTTAACGAGAAATGCATAAACTTGGGAGAGAATAGTAAACCCCACTTTTACACCACTGGTAATTCATGTAATTGAGCACATTTTTCTGTTCTTTTCTTTTGTCAAGCAAAATGGAGCATTTATACGACAGACAGCCGCAGAGAATTGCAACCTTGTATTCTGGCAATGTGGTCAATAAATGAATTTTATTCTGCACTTAAATAAATAAATGATCAACAGCACAGTCCTAATGCTACAGCCATATTCCCTCTGTTTATCCTAATTCAGTGATCATACTGTGTTCATGTGTTACACATTTCATGAATCCGCCCATGAAGTGGATGAGATTTTTTCTTTATTTTTTATGTGATGTTTGGCCTCTAGTGAGTAAAACATACAGCTCATATATTGTACGCCACGAGCTTAATCATGAATATGTTTCTGCATGTGTTTACATTATTTTCTGCTCTCATATTTGAACTGACCGTGTGGCTGTTTGCAGGTTGATAATAATCCTGAAACAAATTTACCCACGCTCCCCGTGAGGTTGTTATGCCCTGACTGTCACAGTGAACCACAGATCTTAATGGGAAATTAGAGTTAACATCTCGGATAGGTTTAGCTGTTATTCACGGAGTCGTACATTTTTACCAGATAGACTTTTTTTTTGGAACATTTATTTTCGCTTTGTGGCGAAGAAGAGGGAGTCTGTGCAGGATATGTGTCTTTTAGTAGATCTTTTGCTTTGACCAGCTCGGCCTCTTCCACGAGATAGTGTGTGCTTATGATAATGCAGCTTTATTTGCTTGTATTTGATGTATGTGCTCATTAATTACTTCAAGAAAGAAAAAAACAGAAGGCATGTGAGCAGTTGAGCAATGCTAAAAGTTTGATGAGAGTTTGCGTTCTGCTTTGGGCGGGGCGTTGACTCAACTCAAAATATTTATGGCGTGTTGACCGGATTGAGCTGAACTGTTATGCTTAAACACACTTAATCCCACCGCAGCAGCGAGTGTGCTCTTTCAGGACCAGACTGAATAAAAGGCAAACCATTTATTTTGCACCTACACACCCACATATAAAGAGCGTGCAAGCTTTAAGGCGCGATCTCCCCAATGGCGCTTATTTACAGACCTGATTTCTTTTGACTGACCACAGAACTCCGCCTCAGTGTGAAGCACGTGTCAACATGCTGGGTAGTCTGAGAAATCCTCAGTTGAACGTGGAACGAGAGAGAGGCTCCTGTTAAAGCTGTACTGTCATATACATGAATGTTTCATGAATGTTTAAAACAAGTGGAACTGCATCAGGGGTTCAGTTTGACTAATCACTATTCACTGCAGGTGAAATGTACATTTCACAGTGATCAACGTTGGTTTATCATGTCAAAATGGTGCATGATACTTTACAAGGCCTCTGGGAGAAGGTTCATCCACTTGTTGTTGTTGCCCTCCTCTTGCTTTGATGGATATAATGCTACTGTACTATTCTGTTGCCACTATACTGCTAGATTCATTTCTGCCTGTTTACGATGATTGCAGCTACATTAGTGATACTACACCTTTTATTTATTTAATTTTTTTGTAATTAAACTGGAACCATTCAATAAAGGTTGTGCACTCATTAACAATCCTTATGTCGACTAACCTGAATTTAACCCCAATTTAAACAAACCATTTCACACTCAGTGCGATTGCAACAGAACCAAATTGGAGGTGCTGATTTTTAACAAATTGGACAAAGCGTCCCCAGTCACCTGGTGTGTAGTCCGAAATGTGTCCCTCAATGTGACCTATTACAGAAAATAAAATGGAGAGGTAGGGGCAGACAAAAGGACTGGTGGGAGAGGAAAAAAACTCCATTATTGTTAAGCTCCTTTTAAAGCAGTTTTTTGAAAGAGAAGAGAATTGAGCTGTTTTGGTTGAGAAGGAGGAGGGTGGTGTCAACTCTTTGTCACAGTTCACCAGCTCTAACAGCTCTCTCCTTGTCACCTTTCAGCTGGAATAGTTTGTATTTGCTGTAAAAAAAAAGTGCCATAGCTGATTAGACCATGTGTCGGAGCAGATATAGCTGTCTAGATATATTTCCTGAGGATGTAGTAATTGTTGGTTATAACTGCTTGGTAGGCTGGAGACTTTAAGTGTTGGATGCACAGCCAGTGCTCACTCAGCGCATCAGTCAACATGTAAAAGCACCTTTTGTCAGTAAATAAATGCTAACAAATCCTTGTGACGCAAAGCTTTTCTACATCGGCGTTTGTCACCATTACTGCAGAAAAGACCGAGACGTGCAAACAAATGTGATCTCAGTGGAAACGGCAACGACTAATTTGCTCAAAACGTAAATGCTCTGCTCGTGTTGAAGCTCATGATGTTTTCCTGCTCCTCGGGTGATGATGAGCATGTGGTAATTTAGTCTGTGGGCTTTGTTTGTCGCCAGGTAATGAAGGATTATTTTCTTTCTCGAGTGAAACACGGGTGCTTACGAGAGGGCTGCAATCATAATGGGGAATGATTGCTCGAAATGATGGATTTTGTCCTAACAATCACAAATGATTAAAACATTTCAGCGAGTAAAGTTTGGGATCAATGCAAAACAGCTAGGCAATGCATAATAAAAAGTTGCATTTTGCCTTAGATGATTTTATAAAACTCTCTCTGCTTGCCGGCCTCATCTGTGATATTCCGTCAACATCTCTTAAGTGATTCAGTTAAACATTCACAAATGGGCATTGTATTACATTTATGATCTCTACAATTGCGTACATCTCTCATGGCAAGAGAAGGACGTTCTGCAGAATGAACTTTGACCTTGGAAAACCTGCAGCAAAAAGCTGCTCAGCCTCACTTAATTTCCTCTGCATCACTGAGGCTCCTGGTTCATCCGTATTAATGTAATATATTGGAAAATACAGTGACCAATGTTATGAAGAGAAAGCTTTTAGAGATGCATGACTGAACCACTGGGATCAGTGATTTGACCGCTTTTATTACCGTCATCGTACATTTTATCAACCGTTACTTTCTAATGCTTACTATTCTGTGTTTAATTTTCCAGTTGAGCCGTTCCACATGCAGGTGGTACCTGAACATTTCCATAATGCCAGACTTCATTCAGACCTCCCACTGAATAAGCTCGGCCCTGATTGATAGCTAAATGAGTAATAACTCCGTCTTTGAAGCAGGATGCTGGGAGCAGGGGGAGGAAAGGGGAGACGATGTGCAGCTCCCAGTGACTTAACATCTCCTCCATCTGGAGAAGGAGCTCAGAGGACAAGCTGCTGTGGCTGCAGAGCAGATGGACCTGAGATCAGACACTGAAGCCAAATGAGGAAGTAGACAAATAGTTCCCAAACAGGCGTCGACAGAAACAGCGAGGAGATCTTTCAAGGACGGCTTGTGGATTTACCTCAGTTGTCCCTCTCGTCCCTCTCGTGGAGCTGAACCTCCGAGCCCCTGAGAATCTTTCCACTCTCTCAGACCGTCTGTTGGCTTACACTTAACAACCCTACTGTTGTCATCAGGCACGTCATTTACCTTCCACTGTCAGTCAGTTTCCTAGTTCTCGCTGGAAAGAGAATGTTAGATTCACAGTTTAATGATCATCGTTTGAATTGAGGCAAAATGACAGATTTGAAAACTAAATAAAACAAAGCACCACATCTGGCTTCAATCCTTCAGCTTCTCCCAGTAGACCAGTCAAACACTTTGACCCCATCCCCAACAGTCATCTGCATTCAACGTCGTGTGATTGATTGCAGTTTTAATCATTCCGTCTCTTAATTCTCTGAACATCATTGACGGTGAGCAGACGTTCGCTCGCAGTGAGCACACCGACACTTGCTGGCAGCACAGCAGCCTTTAAAAATACACTGTACTGGATTTAATGTCCACATTTCCAGACTTTCATCTCCTTTCATCCTTGTATGGTCTATTTTGTTGTTTTTCCTTTTTATCTAACGTCAAAACACTCTCTCCGGCGGCTGGGAGCCATTTCTGACAAACCATTAAGAGCGAGCCAGTGAGACTGGGCTCTGTTGGAGGACTGGAGTATGACAGAAGTCTGTGGACCATATAATGAAGAAATGTACAGAAGTCAAACATATAGTGATGAATGTTATGTTCCAGTGACAGCTTGGTTTGTTTATACAGCGTGTGCTAATGCAGAAGTCATGTAGGGACACCCAGCTGAACAGTAGCAGGGCTTGGTCGCTTGTTTGACTGCAGAAATGTATAATGTTGGGGACACTGAAGTCCTCAGTGATGTCTTACTTGATGTGAGCTGCTCATATGGACAATACATGATGGATAAATGTGGAGGATTGTAGTGTGGATGAACCTTTTGTGGCGTGTGGGGAAGAGGGCCATCAAACACACAGCGGAGCCATAGTCTTTTTAACAGAAAGTGTCCTATTTATTCAGGTAAAAAGGAGGTGGTGAGAAAGGGTCTGACTTAAAGCTTTGTTCCGTGCGGCCGGGGGTGTCTCACCACCAGGGTCCGCTCGCTACTCTCCGTGGGGTTCGGCGTCCTGCAGGGTAGAGCGAGACAGCGGTAAACGGTCAGAATGTTCACTCAGGAGTGTCGCTGTCACCGATCCCTCTGTGCTGCCGGCTGACGTCCCTCCCTTCGTCCTGTGGCTGCTGCCTCTCTTTATGTGGCGTTGGCTTGATTGCGCTGCTGTCTTCTGCCAATCAGTCGATCAGTGGCAGCTGTGTGCAATTCCACTTTCCAAATGGGCTGCAGATTCTCCACATGCCAATATCTGCCTTCAGTCGCCTGTCCCAAGCAGAGCCTGGCCCGCCACACGTTACTACTAATGTCTGGATGGTAAAGATGAACTGGTGAACTTCATGCAGATTATTCATTCAGGGTCTGCTTCCTTTCCCTCTCTGCTGGATTGCATGCATTTGGAGCTGCTCAGTGAGCATTTACACTTCAGTTCACCAGGGAGGATGAAGCCTCTGGTCTTCATCACACAGCTAATATTTAGACTGACTGACTGGGAAAATCCCAGCGTGTTTATTATGCTGCTAATTCAAAGTGTCCATAGTTAGATTCAGCTGAAGCTGCTGAGTGGACAGTGGTGGCTCCTGCAGTGGTGGAGTAGTCTTGAGCGGTAGTATCGTTCGGGGGAAACCTTTACCCAGTGCAGAACCAGCACATCTGTATTTCTTACAAGTCGTTCAGTAAAAGACTTTTAAGAAGAAGGCACTGTATTGCGTCTACCTCCCCACAGCAAAAGCGAGCCGCCCCCTCAGCTGGATCAAAGTGTGAACCCCTTGTGAATAACCCCTCCCCACCGTCACTGTAGCAGGAGTGGATTTCGCTGTGGGAGGCAGAGAGGCAGACAGACGGACAGACAGACATGTGCCTGGGCCGACATGGAAAATCAGTCCTTCAGAGTAAATGATGAATGGGATCAACAGCAGCGTGTTGATGTTGTTCTGCCTCAGTGACACAGCGAGTCAACAGCTGCTTGTCTTGCTAAAAGCCTCTTATCAGGCTGACTGCCCTCCACATATTCACACAAACACAACCACATTGGCAGGAATCTGGGGTGAGTCCAGACTCCCTGCAGAGAACCCAGAGTTTCGTGATCATACATAAGGGTTTGAACAGTTCAACAGAGGCTTTTTTTTTTTTCTTCATCCTGAATGAACCCCTTCCCAGTTCGCGCTCTTGTACGTGTTTGGGTTTACCAGTTCTGTTGACTTTTCAATACAACGGCTATAATGGCAACGTCGTCCATCATTAGCCTCCGTGTTCTTTTCCTTTCCTGGTGCCACATACCCTTACCCTGAAAAACCTTAATATGACGGTAGTTATGGATCTATGAGTAGCGCAGAATGAATCCTGTTATTCTTCAAAGAACCCCCCGTGGCTCTATGTGGCCTGAGGTTTCCTCTCTAATCTACCTTCGGCTCATCCAAAAGTCTCATTACTATTTCATAATTACAATAAAATATGAATTTCAAGTTCACAAGGTGGGACTGCTGTAGAACTCAACGTATGTATGTATTTGTCTTTCATAGTGTCAATGTACCTTTTTTTTTTTAGACCACCATGAAATGATAACGGATAGCACTATTCATTTAGTCTAACTTCGCTTTCTCTCTAAGCAGCGAGGGCTGGAATCTACAGAGGCAACCTGAGGTGAACGGATCACGCCGGACCACTAAATGAAGTGAAACCCGGCAAAGTGTTGCTGCTCCGGTTCTGCTCTGTTCCCAGATCAATCAATAGATTGTGTATTGTGTGGTCCATCCATAAGTCATGCTTTGACATCTGTGAGTTACCAATCATCCCAGATATATTTTCTCTTGTGTTTTATATCCCGATGCTCTGGCTCACACATTTAGCATTCTCTATATCAATTTCATATTAGAGTGAATGGAGGCAGAGGGATGTTTGAAAGCTCCCACAAGGGCTGTTTATATCTCACTGCTGATGGAGCTCTTACTATATTGGAGGAGGCAGATTAGTAGTAGTGGGGTGGGAGGAGGGTGTGCATGTGTGTGATAAGCACAGCTGAGTAGAGTTTTGACACACAGGCAGCTGTTTATTTAAGGAATTAACAGCCTTGTTACATCTAGTTATCAGTTTAAGTGTGAAAGTACACGTTATCTGTCTCACTAAAGACAGAGGAGATAAGACGTTCTTCCATCTTTCCTTCAGGCAGAATTCATTTTCCAAGCATTTTCAAACTTGCTCAATGTTTGCATGACGCACCTTTGCATATTCTAAACTCGAGGCAAAACTAGGCCAGTTATCTAACATGAGAATCTTGGATTTATGTTTTCTGTACTGTAAAAGGAGAAAACATTACAACACCACCGTCTGTCTCCGAATCCACAGGAAGGTCCTGCAGAAGGAAAGAGCGGAGGGAAGACAAAGAAAAGAATGCAAAATGTGACAGGATATATCATCTTGGCAGTTTGTATATTTTGTAAAATTCAAATGATCTGTACCTTATATCTATTATCTTTAACATAGAGCTCAAAATCTGAACGCAAAGCCTCAGTAGATTTCTTGCTGGAGCATTAACTTGTTAAAGGGTAATATTACCTACTGTATTATAGAGCGGGGCCGAATTAGGTGCAAGAGAGAGAGGGGCCAATGGTTAGATTATTAGATTGTGTGTATCTTATAAAGAGTATGGTGTCGACGTGTTCTTTATAAAAGAGACAGCTTATGTTCGTTATGATTTGCTGCTAAACAGATCAAATCAAATAGAACTGAATTTACCTCGAGAATTGCTGTAATTGTCACATTCCTAACCCGTTGTTTGTGCTTTATTAGTAATTCACCCACCATGCCCTGCGAAAGAAATCTACTGACCTCACCCTCTCTGCGCAGAGAGAGACCTAGTAGACACCGTTTGATGGGCAGGGTTGCACAAGTATTGCATGCGGAATGAGCAGCGCAAGAGTGTGTGAAGTTGGACAAATGAAAGTCAAGTTCTGTAGTGAAACGCCATCAATATTAGGCCTGTTATGCAGGACAAGATGAGGGAAAACACACACATTGCGCTACACTTCTGTAAGAGGAAAGGTGAACGCAAACTTGAGAGACTGACTGACTTTGTGCTGAAGGGAAGGGAACAGAGAGAACGTGGGAGGAGGACAAAGACAGAGAGGTCAGAGTGTCACTTCCCACGAGCAAGTCTGCGTTCATGGAGGAATGAAAAGACAGTTTTGAAACGTGTCATGAATACTGTGAAAGGCAGAGACAGTGCAGAGGAGCAGACAGAGCACAACTGTAAACACCCACTGGCAGATCAGCATGAACAGCAAACATCTCCCTTTTGAAAACTGTCAGAAGCACAGAGATAAACTATTCTCTATGTTCAGCGTCTTCCCGTTCAGCAGAGGAATAAATATCACGCTTAGGGACATTTACTGTATATTTTATATAAAACAAATGCGACGCCTGTTGAGGTCTTTGTTGTTTTTGTTTTGAAAGTTCACCGTTAGAAATCAGACAGGATTCTTCTTTTTTACGAAAGCTCTTGTAACACAAACTTCCACTCACAATGTACGAATCAATCAGTCTTTAGTTCAGCCAGGAATCCCTGTATCTCTCGTGTAAAGACAGAAGACCAAATGATAAATGACTTCCTTTTACCTCTAGTGCACAAACCGGTGTCTTCTTCAAGGCATCTGTGCTTACAGCAAAAGTGCCACATATACCGTACTGTATGTCAAGAAATGAAGTTTGTAATGGACTCAAGCAGGAAGCAGTATGTATCACTACTGTTTTTCCCAAAGAGGTTTCACTCTGGCTGAACCGGAGTGTTAGATCAGGCAGGACGCGAGGGCCATATGTTGGCCGTCCACCCACTGATCACTGCACATATCAAACAAAATCCATTCTCATAACAAGGCGGTCTATTGAAATGACCTGTTGTACATATTTGTTCCTCCTACGCTGGCTTCAGTTACGCTTCGCTTCAAGCTCAGCAGCCCCTCAGCCTGCTAGTTTTGCCCTGTTGAGTCTGTGGAGGCTTTTAAAGCATTAACACAGCAGTGCTGCTGCTCTGGCTCAGCTCTGTGTACACCCACAGGGGATTTGTATTGTGCTCCCAGATATGTCTTCAGCGTGCCGGATAATAAAAGAAAAGAGAAAGTGCATCACCATTTGTTGCAGAAGAAGAGCCAGAGCGTGCAGATGCAGGGGTTCCCCAAACAAAACCATAATACTATAAAGACAAGGTTTTTTTTTTTTTTTTTTTTTATACAAAGTCTAAAAAGAGTCCGTCCAGATACAGTCCAAATAAAACTGTACCAAAGACAAAAAATGACAAATAAAGTTAATTTAAATTTCAAGCTCTAATGATGCAGCCCGGTTTTTCTATTTAATATGATGATAACTGACAGGCTGCTGTCAGTAATGAACCAGCTGTGTGAAGTCTAGGTGTCTAAGGTTTACTGGATAGTACATGGCAGCATTCCTCTCCTCCATGTCTGCGTGCGTTTGGTACACTCTCCGAAAAACCTCTAATATCTGTGAGTGTGTCATGAGACGTGGTCACTTCTGAAAGGTCTTTCACACGTGAGTTAAAGAGAAGTCAAAAAGTGTGCCTATGATGTTTTAAACATGTCATCTTGCAGGATCACTCATTGATTGAAGCTCGCTCCGCGTCCTCGAAAAAGTTCCCGTTGGAGGTTTTAGTGAATGTGAGAGGGCTTATTATTGTCTGAATGGATTGCAAAGACACTTCACAGTCATTTCAACCAGCAGCCAGGAGACAAACACTCATCACAAGGCCTCTTCGCCTCGCTCTGACAAAGGGACGCCGCTCAGTTCAGCCTTTGCGCAAGACCACGTTGCTTTGGACACCGCTGGGACTGAAGTGGGGAGAACTTGTGTACTTAAAATAAATGACAGTCCAATCACAAACACATTTGGACGTTGTACAAATTGCAACATGAATAATTTAAAGCTCAAATCACTGAGAGTTTAACTGATTTTTCATCAGCATATTAACGGCGCCGAGAAAATGTGCGAATATGCTCCATTTATTAAAAATATACAAATGGATACTTTTAAGGACAGAACCACCCATGCACACACACACACACACACACACACACACACACTAATTGCATGACTGCCTTCACCAGTTTTGGTGATGAAAATAATTCTGCCTTTCTTTAATTTTGTTTTCAACTTTGCATTATAATGTCTGCAGCATCATGGTTTCCTAACAAAAGGTTTCTATAAGATTTCACAAGCTATTAATGTGTCTGTGTGTGAGAGAGAGTGAGTACGGTTAATACAGCGGGGCGCGGTTTTGTTTGCGTGTGTTCTCACTTTAATTTTATATATTAGAATTTGAGAAAGAAAGAAAGAAGCATGCTCCTACATGGTGATTCTTTAACGGAAGGTAAATTACGTGGAGCCGAGAAATGTTATAAGCCAAAAGTGCATACGACGAGATAATTACCGTGCCAGATTTATATCCCAGACAATGAGAAAGAGGCCTCCATGCCCTCTTGTTGCGTCTCTTTTTCTCTAATGAAAAACAATCTGAAATGAAATAAGCCCCATGGGCGCACTGCAGGGGCGATGGACTGTACCAAGGAGCTCTGCAGCTTATTAACAGATGATGACAAAAATGCCACTAGAAACATGCCACCGATGGTCAGTCATCCTGCTGACCTGTAACACACCGGCCTGTCGCTCGTGTCCTCGCAGTGTGAATGCTGTTGCGTTTCATATCGTGCCAGCTGCTGCAGTTAATTGCAGCCGCCTAGTGTCCCAGGTGTAAATCACCACTAATTTAGTGACTAGAAAGTAAATGACTAGAAAGAAAAATGTGGGTTGTTTTTCTTTTTTTCTACTCAAGCTTGTATGTGTCATCAAAACCATGGGAATCATTTATTTAGTGTTAGGTTAATCGCGTTGCTCTGACTTTAGTTACAAGCTCATAACATTAACCTTGTCATTTATATCGTGGCCACTGTGATCTTTCTCCTGGCTGGCTCGCGGATGCTGTTTATGTTCATGTAACGTGCGCTGTAACCAGACGCCTTTGACAGATATTTGTTACCATTGAATTTAAGATATTAACATGTACCTTGAGCATATATTAATTTCATCCCTCCTGCTGCATATAGAGAAAAACACATCATGTCGCCTAAGTTGCCGGAATTCTCCCTCAAAACACTCAGGATGTTCAGTTCATTTAGGGATGGACCTTTACTATGCCCTTACTACTTTACTAAATACATAACACACAGAAGAATAATAGACACACTGGAAAACCCACTGAAATCGCACATTTAAAATGTGCTCTTTGGCACAAACCGTGGGCTAAACATATGAAATGTAAGATCTAACTTAATAGCTCTTATTTTACGTAATTGAATTTCAAGTCATGAATTGGACCGTTCACTTCTAATTGAAACATTGCTCAGGCCAGCTCCGTTTTATTGAGCTGTTTCCTGCTAATGATAGTTATTTGAATACCTCCACCTCAGCCGCTCAGTGGGGGATCTGGGACGGGCTGCACGCAGAGAGACTGCAGCTGGGCTTTTCAGCGCCAAAGCAACTAATGAATAATTGCTGCATTTTAGTTTCAGACATAGAGTAAGGAGAGGGCTAAGGGCTAAAATTACTGATGCTAGGTTGCAATTGATCCATGTAGGCACAAATAAAAGTGAATGTGTGTATATATACATTTTTTTTTTTCTCCTGCAAATTCTGTATTAAAAACTAAAAGTGCCTGCCAGTATATTTACTGCAGAAATGGACCACCACAATGAAGCGGTCAGTCAAGCAGGAAAGAATTTCCTAGACTATGTTAAAAATGGCAAGTCAAAGTTTTCAGACATGTCCTTGCAAAAAAGTAGTTTTTTGTCTCTCTATCTCTCTCTCTTTCTCAAACTGTCTCTTTGAAGAAGCGAAGAAGCTTCTTTCTTTTGGTGAGCTAAACACTGAGCTGTCCACGGTGCTGACTAAGAGCCTGGATTTACCTCCTGCCCATAACTGTCCTTCGGTTCAACAAATCTGTATTCAGCAGTCCGCACAGTGTGTTTCCTACCTGTGCCGTCCGCTGTCAGCTCTCTGAACTCCTTTACATGTGCGGCTCCCTGCTTTTCCATTCGAAGACTCTGCCACCCAATCGCGTTCCCACTCACAAGAGAAAAAAGGCATGAACAAGGAAAAGGAGGACTTGTTATTCTCAGTCTGTCAGTCACAGAACAGAGGACCCCTGCCTGGGCTGAACAATGCCTGTTTAAATCACTGAGTCTTACCCAAAAAGAAATTTGTTTCACACCGACATCCAGTTTTACTTGGGAATACTGAAACACTGAAGGCTGGATGTTACTCATACATTACTCATCACAACAGCAAGGTGTTCGAAGATGAGGGAAAATCCACCCCTGTGCTACTTCTGTAAATTGATTGGTGGTGTCATCAGGTGACACAGTGATGCATTGCATTCAAAAGACTTTCATTCACAGCTGTGAATCAGAAAATGTGCCCATGTCACGGTAACATTACCACGGCTTCTGTCACAGTGTCCCATTGTTCCATTTTTCACTGTCGGTCTCTTGCTCACATCGTGACTACAGTCTTTCTACTGTTATATCATCGAAATACTACGTGTGGCCTGAAATGTGCAAACACATTGAGGTGGGTTTGTCATTGCAAAATTTTAAAACTCAGAGTAATTGTCTGTAATTATACTCAGACTCAGCAAATGACTGATTTTTGCATAACCTTTTATGTTTTGTAGAATGATCCCCACACCGGATAATGACAAATCCATTTCTGCCAACATAACCTGCTGAGACCCAGCCTATTCACTGGTTTTTGGTCTATATCTTTTGACTCATTTGAGCTATCCTACTAAGTCCTGGTGCGCTAAGTAGAGGACATCCTGGCATTTCCAATGATGTCTCATGTGTTTGGGTGGAATGAGGGGAACATTGTTTTCATGTTGAGTTAAAATGGAAGATGCTTTTTTCCTCGGTTCTCAGGAGGATAAGAAAGCTGTCATTACAAACAGCTGTATGTGGGAGGCTCTGCACATCAATGCAGTCTGTTGCACTGGACCAAGATTCAAAACCAAACGAGACACACAATGGGTTTCTACTTCTTTTTCTTTCTTTTTTCCCCCCCCATTTTTGGTTAATTACTGTATCTGAATAAAACATCTGAAATGTGTCACCTCTGGGTACATTTACATGCTTGCTGTAATGACTTTAAGAAATGGAATAGGGGTTTGGAGTTTTTGTTGTAAATAAAAATGCCACTTTGATGGAGCTCAGGATGCATGTCAATTGCCGCGTGCCAATTTCTTGGGGGGTGCAAATTTGCTTTGTTACTGCCCGAGCAGGTTGCCCTGCGAGGACCTTATTGTGTCTGAAGGAATTAAAAAGGGGGAAAAAAAAATAGCGCAACCGACAGTTTTCAAAACAAAAGCCAAATTCGACATGCATATGTATCGTGTCCAGACTTTAAAAAACGCCTCTTGGACCCCTACCGTACAATGGACAGGAAGTCCATTATATCGCATGAAACCTTTGGCAAAAACAGGAACTGGTTTATATCTCCGCCGTGCGTTGCTCGAAAGGCCCCAAACTTAATGTACTTCATGACCCCCCCCCCCGCCCTGAGGAAGTCTATGTGCTAATGTGCTATTTTTCATCCACAGTCATAGCGCCACATAGTGACTGCAGGAAATGACGGTTTTTGTAGTCTGACATGCCGCACCTACTGGGTTGAACAGAGTACCATACCATCAAAGTGGACAACGCGTCCTTAGCCATAAACAGTGGTTTATAATTCTGCCGTGCATTGTCCGAGAGGCACCAAACATACACGTTCTATGACCCCCCTCCTCACCCTGAAGCTGTCTATATGCTCATTTTCATCCGCAGTCATAGTGCCACCTAGTGACTGCAGGAAATGTCAGGCTTTGTCCAAGAGGCACCAAACTTCACACATATTATGATTCTTCTCATTTAAGTGAACAATCTGCTTTTTTTCACCCCCCATATTTGTAAGTGGTCCTCGCCTGCTGCTGTAGCATTGCAATCACAGGTAGCTGTTCCACCTACTCTGTCTTTCTCGAACAAGGCCGGCTGCTAATGCATCACCGCTGCTGTGTTTGGCAGAGGAGCCTTGTGAGAGTGAACTAAGTTGAGGAAACAAATTTAGAAAAACTCCATCGGGAAACATAAATCAATTTGCCACCATAAACAATGGCTATCACAAACCTGTTGTACTGGAGTTGCTAAAGTATCATAAATCAGCAAGTCATTTATTACTGTGACGTCTGACTTTTATCAGTTTGTGCTTTAAGGCGAACAGATATCTTAATAAAGAACACTTGAGGATAACAAAAGTGAGGAAAACAAAAATCTAAACATTTGTAAATGCTGCAAATCCTGTATAGATTATAGAATCTGAGTCCTCCTCCCATGTGAATATCTATAATGTAATGTAGCCACGGCAGCCATCTGGCAAAATTACCCACCTGGACTGAAACCTTTGGCTCAATCCACCTTTTCTGGCTGCCCCATATTTCTTGTGCCAGACTATGGCTGACTGAGTGTGTGCATACACAGACTCCATAAATACAATGTAAACCTCTGTAATATGGTCCTAAGGAGATGAGATGAAATCAGTTAAATGTTTTGGCGTGTACATACCAGGGTTGAGGCTGCACTGTACTTTTTATAGTTCTGCTAAACGTAGCTTTAAAGTGTAGTTAAGGCTGTTCTTTAGTGAGTCAACCATCTCTTAACTGTCAGTGATTCTGCCTCAGTGAGAATAAGAGGGTTTAAAGATGGATTTTCTGTGACATTTAAATGACTTTGAGGTTAAATATCAGAGAAACAACCTCTGGCAGCTGTGGATAAACTCATCTCCACCCTCTTTATTTCTAGCAGGCGCTGCTTACCGTGTGTTTCATGTTGCAGTTGACACTTACGGTCAGGTCCGGTGCTGAAATGTAACATCTCAGTTTAAGATAGAGAAACATGATGTTGCCCCTTCTAATGGTTTCCTATGGTCGAACTTTACATCGGGAAATTGGCTTTATTCGTTTCCAGATATCTGGTCTCTCACTGACAGACCTGTATGTCATCATTTGCGGCGATCAAATTATTTGGATCTCTTTTGCCCCTGATTTGGTTTTCTCACAGGGAATTCTCAAACATCTGTTGGTCTTGGCAGCGATGAGCAGATCATATTTCATGTGGCTCAAACCAGAGTCATTGTGAGAATGTGGTAATTACTCTGGATAGGGAATATCTCTGGGTGCCTTGAGGGGTGGTGGAGCTATTAGTCTGGTGTTTCCTTTAATATCCTTGGCCATCTCTCCTGTGAACCTCCTCACCTCTGACTGGATTTCCCCACTGAGGCAGTGCAATTAAAAGGTGTTTGGTTCTTCTGGGGGTCGATGGGTTGCAGGTGCCTCTCTGTTAGGGAGAAGGTGGATCAATTTACTCTGCAGCCTCAGATTACGTTGGCCTTTACTCTCCAACAGGCTGATTGAAGTTTTCAGTCTGGTATTTTCCGGATCACCGGGGCACTGTGACCAATACTTGTTTGCGTGAGTGTTTGCTAAAGCTCCGATTGGCTAGCAGAGTGACTCGTGGTCAAACAATTGCACTGTTGGTGAACTATATCAAATGTTTTACAGTCTGTCATCTCTCTTTTTTCTCTTCTAGGTAAGACGACCGATTGTGTGCGCGTGTGTGTGTGTGTGTGTGTGTGTGTGTGTGTGTGTGTGTGTGTGTGTGTGTGTGCGTGCCAGCTGGATGACAAAGACACAACCTCCTGCATCACAGTGGGCCGACAGTAAGTCTGATGTTTATTAAATGTCAAGTCAAACATGATTGTGTTTTTAAATCAGCTGATGTGGTGTGCATGAATTTAGTGTCTTGAAACCTCCCCTCTCTTCCTACCTCCTAGCAGATGTTCCTTTTTATTCTGGTCGTTCTCTCCTTTTTGGCCACCGTTTTCCTCCAGCCACCATCTCCAGCAGCTACAGCCTAATGTGCGATCAAGAAGCTTTGGACTTAGATTAGCGGGTCCACTGATTGTTCTCTAATTAAAGAGTGAGGAACAGGTTGATGTAAATGTTCAAAATCAGTCTGCACCTCTTGCTGTGGCTCTCTCTTTAATAGCCAAAACCTGGCTGTGGCAGAACTGCTGTCCCGTTACTCTGAGGTGGGTTTCATCCTGGTTGGATTCCTGCTGCATTGTGTTGTGTTTGTGTGTGGAGTCTCCAGTCCACTTTCCTGCCTGTTGCTGCTTCACAGATGTGACACTCATCAGCGAAGCAGGTTTGGTTTGACTGCGGAGATGGATGGTCATATGGGCACACATGCTGGGGTTGTTAGTGACTGCGAGGGAACAGTCTGTTCCTAAATGTACTGTGGTACTGAGAGGCTGCTAATGCATTTAGACATTAGACTGGGCTGCTACGTGGCTGCGTGACTGTGTTCCTCACAGACTGCCTGCCATGAATAATATAAATACACTTCACTATCTGCAGCACAGCGCAGTATGTGCTCTGTTTAAACCAGGTGTATTTCTCGTCTCATCCGATTTACGTAATTAGGCTGCACTCACTGACCATCACTAGCTTCATGTAAGGTCAAACAGTAATCTGTCCCTTTGCCAGAGAGTCTCCAACCTTTTTTGTCTGTTATTCTTCCAGTCAACAGGCAGATGAAAGGATTATTATTCAGTCCACAGCCATGCTTTGCTCCGGCAGCGCTGCATTGACTGAAGCGTCGGTGGTTAAAAACGTTCGGGAATCCACTAAATACAGAATGCATGATGGGTGCATCTGCTGTGGGTGACGAAAGGCAACAAATCCATCCTTCTATTTGTCCGTCCAAACTCATTCGCATACATGGAACTCAGTTTACACAGGAGGATTAAATTCTCCCTCAGAATAAGAAAGAATGTCAGATGTTGCAAATGTAATTTGAAAGAAATGTTTTTTTATTTAATAGAGTGGATGTGAATAAGGTTGTTGTGATACCATCAAAGAATATTGTTTAGACAATGGTGAAAGTGAAATAGAGGGATGGGCAGAGAGGGGACATGACAGATGTGTCCATTGGTGTGTGCGTGATTGAATATTTGCATGAAACTGCTTTCGTGCGCCTGTGCGTTTGTGTGAGATCCTGCCCTTTGTGTCACACAGAGACCTGCTGTACCGCTAAATCCCTGCTTTTGGTGGCAGCTAGCACTGCATTTTGATTTGTACCTTTGTCTGCCTGTTACAGTGACCGATGTACAGTAGATAATTTTTTTTTTTGAGCCTAATGAGCTGAAAAGGGGGAATTTTGCCTCTCTGAGATGCCGGAGTTCCTTGGGACTGATGAAAACTCTGAGCTTTGCTGCTTTTTGCATGAATCCGCGTGAGTAGAGCGCTTGGAACTGGACTACGCTGTTCTTTATGAGCCTGCAGGTTTAGTTTGCCGGATTAGTTTCGGTGCCAGCTACACTCCACAGCAGGCGATTTCACAGGTGTGCTCATCAGTGTTATCACACGGTGAGAAAAACACTGTCACTACAAGGAAATAACAGGATACACATTTAGTCGGGAAGCTCTTATCAACTGAAAAAATAGGTAAGGGGTCCACACATCGTATCTGAACTTTTTTGGAGATGCTAATTAACACTGACACTTACTGTGCATTCACTCCGCTTCATTGTGGCCAAGCAGCAGTTGTAGCAGTGTGACTCTGATCTTACTGCCAGTCGCGACCCTTTTGCTCTCTTTTCTCTTTCCTCCACTCTCAACATGTGTGGTCAATGCACATCGTGAGCTCTTGAAGCAACAACGATTATTATCTGTGCACTTGAGTCCTTGAGTAATCATTTCAGCCATTCAAAATATATCATCCCTTCTTATCCCAGAACAAAAATAAAAACTCATTAAGACCTTTAGTTTTTTTTTTTTCTTTGTCTTTCCTCTTTTCCACAATAATTTTATCTCACTCACTGCTGCTCCTCCTCCTCCTCAAACTAATTACCAGGACCAAGGACTCTTCTTTTCTTTTACCTTTAACCAAGGTTTACTTATAAAAGGAAATCTGAATGCTGCATAATGGATGTGACAAGTGAGAATGAACTGCAGCAGGACTGAAAGTAATGAAGCCCTGATACATCTATCCATCACTGGAGAGAGAGGGGGAGAGAACGACAGATACAGAGAGGGATAGGTGAAACAAGAGAGACATACGAGACAGCTACACAGCGGTAGAAACAATGAGATAAAACAGTGCTCATCAAAGTGTTCTGTCCTTTGCATATAGTCCAGTGCTGGAATACTATGTGTCTGTGTCTGGCTTTTGGTCTCTCACTCTCTCTCAAAGAGCATTGGACTTGTAGAGCTGAGAGCGATGATGGGCAAAAATAGCTTTTAATGAGACGCTCCTGCAGCTTCGGGCTGAAGGTGCCGACCTTGAACCACAGCATCCTGGTTTGAGTCCAGTCCAGGACCACTTGGTTCCATCATTTCCTGTCCTGTCGAGATCTCAAAGGCTCCCAGCGCAATTATACTAATTTACTTGTTTTGGTTCACTGGATGAGGCCAGTTCAAACACTGTTAGTCAATTCTCCTTGAGGAAAATTTGGCTGTGTGAAAACTCTCCTCTCCAGCTCTAAAACAAATCTCCTCCTATGATGGGGATCATCACTGTGACAATAATGTTCACATTCCATTCAGCGCGTTAGTGCTTTTTCGTGTGTGTGTACCTCTGTGAGAATCTCTCTGTCTTCTCATTAGCTTTCCCTCCGTGCAGCGAAGATTAGGGAAGCTCTGAATTCAAGAGTCTACACACACTCGAGACACACAGATACATGGTACATTTAGCTATACTATACAACTGCACCGAGGCCCTGAGGTGGTCTCGCTCTGATCAAACGCGTTTGTGGTGGGATCATGAGCCGACCACAACCCACATCCACATCCAACCCAGCTACGCGGTATGGTCCTTAAGCTTGAGCTAAAGTGCTCCTGTGGCCAGGTGTGTTATATGCACTAGCTCAGAATCCAGGACATTCTTCCTGTATTTACAAGGACCTTCTTCCTGTATTTACTTTCTTCTTCTTCGTTGGTTTTATTGGAGGACAACAAACCAATGTCAATTGTGCATGCCTCCACCTACTGTCCCGGAGTATGTAACATCCCCAGACACTTCTTACCAATAAGCAGATTGAACCATCTCACGTGGTTTCTAGTGATGCATTTTAGTTCGCATGGATTTTTCCTCTGTGTGAAAAGAAACCAATCCCATCAACTGACTCGGATCAGAGCAAACCAACTATAGGTGTGAAAACGCCCAATGGGTATTATCATGCTGTATATTTAAAGGTATGGTCAGTTGTAGCCTATGAGGCTGGAGACGGTGCATGTGTGCACAACATGGCAGCCTGTTAATTAAATGCAAATTAGTATTCCCTGAGGTGTGAAAACCGAAGTGTTTCAGTTTCTTTCACCTTTTCTTTTCTCACAATCTGGGAGTTTTAATTCCATCCATACAGCAGCTTGTATTTAGTTACCCAACATTTTTAATAAGAGCGTCCACACTTTAATCTTACATTAAATGGCTCTTCATTGGTCCACTGGCAGACTGTGTCTAAACATCATGGACACTAAGACGTTTGGTCCTGGAGTCTCCAGTGACACAAAGAGGGATGCACACCGTCAGCATAGACACACATACTGAATGCTGCTGTGGTGTTTGAGCCCAAATGATTTTGTCTGGTTGAAATGGACTCCAGCATCTTCACAGTTGTCCTCTCTGCCGCTCTGTGCTGTGATTGATGGAGCAATTAGGCCATGAAATGGTACAACATTACAAACTCCCCCTGGCCTTTATGTCAGTCTCTCCAGTGAAACAGACCTTTATGATCATTGTTCTGCGTCCCCTCGCTGTTTGAATCATCACAAACACAATCCAACACAGTCACAGAATACACAAACCTGACTTCATGTGAATATTTGCTAGTTTCCCCTCCTTCTATGATATAGGTGCAGGTACTGATATATCTGGGATGGTAATTTGACGCCAAAATGCCCAGCATGAATTGTTGAAATAGGACGTGTTCATTGTTTGACCGTAAAATTTAAAACCCTTCCCTTAATTCAAAAACACAAATGTTGTAAATACTAATTAGGCGTTTCAGTATTCTTTTCAATTAATATTTCAACTTGCTGTATCACTTCTCAGTTGTTCTTGACTCACATGCAAACTGCTTGAGAGCAGATGTCAGGGGACACACACAAAAGTAATGCACACATACGTTGACGTAAACATTTACTCCCAACCAAGGGTAGCATGCTGATCGGGTGGGTGGTAGGAAGGCGCTTGTAGTGATCATGTAAACAGGAGCATCTGGTGCTGTCACAGGCATCAGGAAACAGCCTGGCTGTTAGCGGCAGAGCAGAGAGTAGAGCTGGCCTTAACGCCCTGCAGACAGACAGCTCCCTGAGAGTCAGACACACTCTGGCTGGAGTGAGACTTTTGTAGGGCTGAGAGGAAGCACACAGCTCCCATTTGCAGATAATGACATTTTATGATTTGATTAAAAGATCAGTTTTACTTTCTCTTTGTTCATAGCAAGAATTGAGTGATTTTTACATTCCCATAGTACAGCACATAATCTTATAGTCCCATTGAACGGTGATGATACCTTACTACATACAGTATGTTGAGATGGTGACGACTAAAGAAAGTCCTGCACATGTGTAGAGAGACTGAATAAACACATAAAGAGCCCTGATGCCTAAAGCCATTGTATGCAATAAACATGTGAGAGCTTTAATGCCGTGCACTTTTCTACCGAGAGAGAACTTTAAATGAGCCACAGTGAATGCTTCATTTGGCTTGAGCTCCTTTTAGCCTTTGGATTAAGTGTTAATTAGAGGCCAAATGAAGCGTGGCAGAAAGATTAGAAGAATCTCCTCCTGCAGATGTCACCACCTCCACTTCGCTCTGGCAATAATCTCACCAAATGCCAATGTATCTCAATGCATTATTCTTTTGAATTTTTCTTTTGAACACGAGTGAGTATAGAAACAAATTAATGAAATGTTTTCTGTGGAGTTCTGTTTGAATCAAGGGCCATCCGTGCTTTCTTTGTCTTCGTGCTGTGGGACCATTATTATATGATGCAGATCTGCAGGATTAAACATTGAGAAGAAAGAATAAGAGAAAGATGCAGTGAGAACAAAATGACACAAGTCAGCATCCTGAGGACAAAGGGTAGAAAGTAAGTCCACTTGACAGAGATTTATCTCTGCTACTTCAGAAGGTCAGATTCAGAGTAGATTTTCCCAAAGAAAGGATTCTCGCAATTCATCATTTCCTAAAGTACATGACAGCATTGATGATCTGACCAGATACCGCCGTGAAGAACACGAGGGATCCTCTGGTTCATGCACCTGGTCTGGTACGACACATCGTCTCGCTACTGAAGAGTAGTCGCCCCTTTGAACATCATCAAATTGAGAGTTACAAGTACAACAGCAAAGTTGTCTTGACCCTGCTGTGTAACAGACACATTTGAAGACTCACGCGCAGCACGTTTTTACAAACCTGGTGCTTTAACTCTGTAATAAAAGCTACAATATGAGTCATATTGTCACACTGATATGCATCAGTGTGATATTCTGTTCTCTGAAGTAATTCCTCAAAGCTGCACAGTAAATAGTTTCCTCAATGAAAAACAATGACGAATGAAACTGATTATTTTCCATTCTTCCTCTGCTTGTTTATTGCCCTACGCACCGAGCTCGGTACAATGGTTGGGAGTAGACAGGTGCATGTAAACTTGGTAGTGTGCGGAAAAGGTGTTGATGTTTTGGCGAGACAAAATGTCGATGCAGTTGCACCGAGAAAAGGCATGTTAGTTTATGCAGAGCGACTTCAACCTTGTGATCGTTTCACAGGTCACTTGTCGTGAGACAAACTGTTACTGTGATGAACCAAAATAAACAAAACATTA
>JAVQJF010023513.1:0-14462 GCA_036023855.1 Gadopsis marmoratus | reverse complement strand
GCTTTGTGCTTGAGCCATCACACTATAATCTAATCCGACTAAAATATTACTTTCAACATAGGCTACCTGGATATTCTTTGCCTCCCTGAAAAGACTCAGTGACGTCTGTCTCTGTGCCGGAGGGTCTGGGTCTGTCTGAGCCTGGCTCTGCATTCTCCTCCTCCCTGCGTTTTTTGCAGCTCTGACTTTTGTTTTTCGCGGGCTTTCATATGTTTCATCAGATTGGTGGTGTTGCCACAGCAGTCTACAGCCTCAGTGCAGTGTTTTCATTTACATGTGTGAAATAACACGATGCTTCTCTGCCTATCTGCCATCCTGCTCGCCTCTCACTCAACGCACAGAATGCAGGCCACCAGTTTACGTGTGTTCTTGGCGCCGCTGCGCCACGTGACGACATGACAGCCAAACACAACAGAGGGGGGAGGAGCAACGTCTGCACTCACATGCCTTGATGAAACGGTAGCAAGTACTGAACGTAGAGGAGACAAACTGAAGTTAAAGTATCGATCCCATCACGCTAGTATCGATCCGATACTGATACCAACGTTGGTATCGATATTATGGATCGATCCGCCCACCCCTACTGTACACTACCAGCAGCACCGAACGGCATACAGACAACGCTAGCTACTTGCTGGGGAACACAGCGGGTCATCGAGCTAGCTAAATAGATCAATATTTGTGTCCAGGACTTGGTGGAGGCCAAAACAAGAGCTGTAAACAGACAGATGTTTGACAGCATGTTCCTTTATATGGTGACAATAGGCGATTCCAGCCGGAGGAACTTTTTCCATTAGTTCTACGAACAGTCGGAGGATCCTTATAGGAAAAACAGGAAGGTTTCACTCAGATTTGACAGACCGTCACCCCTGAAAAGGGTGATCTGGACAAAAAAGGAAGCTCTGTCTTCATCCAATCCTGGCAGAGCTTAATGACAACTTAACGGCCAATATGGGCTTTAACGACGTTGGTCTGACACACCGGTGTGTAGGAGAAGAGACCCCGGCTGGATAAAGAGGCTTAAACGCTTGGAAGGATGGATGTGACTGTATGTGTGCTCAGTCCGCTCGCTGGCTGTGGTTTATCCTGTCTTCGGCCACGGCAGAGCTCCAGCACACTCCTCTCAACAGCTTCTTATAAAAGTCCTGGGTTTACATTCCTCAGTGGGACATGTGTGTATCGAGGGGTTCAGCAGAAACTTCAAACCAGAAGATTAATCCCTGTATGTGTCTGTGCAGTAGTGGGGCGATGGTTTCTCCATCCACAGGGGTCTATGGTTTCCCCAACTGTTGCCAGGCAAAACACTCCCCATAGGTACAGTATTTATGGGGTATGTCTTTCTCTGCCTGATGGTAGTGTCTACGCCACGGTGCCGACTCGGCACAGTCATGACACCGTGAAAAGGAGCTTCCCTGTCTTATTCAGCACACCCGGGGAAAAGAAGGGATTTACTGTGACGGAGATTGAGGCAATTTATGGGATGAGATGTGCTCGAGGACAAAAACCACGAGGCAGATATATATATAAAAGCCACATGTGCTCGATGTCTCAGAATGATTTTAGCATTGCAGGAGAGTGTGGAACGAGGACTGCTCTTAATGAATCACATAGTACAGCAGGGTCAGTGAGGAAGAGGATGTGTTCCTTCTTTGTTGGAAAACATTTCCCAGAAATTCAATTTCAATCAGTGACACAGCCTCAGATTTGAATCGTTTCTGGGTGACTTGCTGTGTGACTTGATCTTAATAAGCTGTCAGAGTAATAAAAGGAAAGGAAGGAGGACTGGAAACAGAGCAGTAATGTTTGGGGTTTATGCTGCCATGAATAATAAATGTAAAGTGGCCCTTTATTGCTGTGTGTCTAACTTAAATTTTAATTTAAGTTAGTTTGCATCTGCAGAATCACACACGGAGGTATTCCAAAATATTCCTTGCTGAGGATTTGAATGAACCTTTAGACCTGGTGCACTGCTGGTATTGCGAAGCACCTTGTGTTATCTGACAGTAGGGGTTCATTCATGGACTGACAATTAGACGCAGCAACAAAACAGCTGACACACTGAAAACATGCAGGCAGCACAGCAGCTTTTATTAAACTTAATATAACATTACCACGTGCTGTGAACGTGGACGTGACGCTTTCATCTTTGACGCTATCTCTCGTGTTGCCGTCGGCAGGAATGAGTCAAGTCATTTAAATCTTCCTGTACATGTTCGCCACAGAAATATCACTACATCACGGGACGTTTTAGCGTCTCCTCCGAAGCTGATCGCAGGCAGGTTGCAGTGTTTTAGTGAGGCGCGGCGTAGAAGCACAGAGAGCGAGCGCTTCTGTTCAAACAGCCAGCGTTTGGATGACGTGAGGAGAGTCAGTCTGATGTTTAACTGCAGAGCCTTTTTCCATTTGCAACCATGGTAACCGTAAGCTGCAGCCGCAAAATGCTTAGAAGATAAATGAACTGAACCAAAATGATGCAAAATCAGATGATTAAAATTGGACTAAAACTAATACAACTACCCAAATGATTGGTTAAACTCTTAGTCATAGGCCAGCTATGAAAATTGCATGAGGGCTGTAGTTACCGAATGCTAATAAAAAGATGGTTGTTTTCTTGTGGTAAAAATAACGAGGTGTTCAGATATTGGTCCGGGTGTCTTTTGGTCATTCGATTTTTCCTTTCAGAAACGGCTTTTGAAAAACATCAAAAAGACTGTTTTCATATTGAAGCGGGGAAACACATTATTAGAAAACCAAAAAACAAGTACAGTTTCTGATTTGGGGATTTTTTCAGATGTTTGACTTTTCTTTACGCGCTGAACGTGTCGGCTGCACGCACCTCACGGGAGCAAAGAGCGGAGAGGTGGACATTTTGGGATTCTAATTCATTTGATTCCCCACATGAAAACAGAAAAGCACACATTTATTTTCCTTTTTTGACTTTTTATGGAAAATCCAATGACCAAAAGATACAGAGTACACAGAGCTGCCCAGTACTAATTTACTGCAGAATATGGACAGAATGATGCGATGACAGAATATATACAATGACTTGTTTATGGAAAAGAGGCTAATTAAAAAGGTGTTTGAATTGTGGTAGCAGGCTTTTCAAATCACTATGGGCTGGTCGATTTTAAATGCATCAATACAAATGAGACCATTTCAGTAAATAACATTATGCATGTAGGCTTTTGACACACAAATACGACAAGTATCTAACTGAAGGGTGAGTAACGCTTTCAAAGCCATGAGGTGACCGTAGTAGAAGCAGGCGGCAAAGTCAACAAGGAAATGGATTCTAACTAAAATGTGATTACTTCCACTTAAAGCGACGTAACTGCAGCGAGTGTGCTGTTGTGCTGGAAGGACACGAAATCACTTTTGGGGCTCTTTTGCTGAGTTTGGCTCATGCGTGTGCTCTGGACAGCTAAGATACCTTCGTCCGTATACTGTATACAGGCTTGCGTACGCAGAGCACTATGCAACCTGAAGTCAGAAAGTCAGCAGAATTATCCTTTAAATGCTTTATGAAACAGCCCGCCTCAATGTGAAGCAGCTGACTAATATTACCCGCAGATGAAAAGGCTTTAAACTTTGATGTGGGATTTGTCTTTGAATGCAGAGGAGGCGTTCAACATGAAAGGAACGGCACACATAAAGAGTGAACCCTCTTTGATTACTATGATTTGACTCGAACCCTTTTCTTTGGAATATTTGAAGAGGCAAATGTGCGTTTCATGTTGGGGAAAAATGGTAAATGGACTCTTACTTATATATGCGTTTGTACACGTGCTAAATTGTGCAGCATCAAAGACAGTCCTCTTTATACATGGAATATTAAATATGAGACTCACCGTGGAAACTTCTATCTAGTCAGGCTTCTGTCTTCAAAGATGGTGACCTCAATCTTAATAGGATTCAGTCAAGGAAAGGCATCTGACGCAAAGTTGGGTTCATTTGACCTTCAATTAAAGCCAACTAGACTCCTCCAAGCCAACTCCTCACTTTGCACACAAGTATAATGATAAATGCAGCTGTTGTGCATATTTTTCCATTTTTGGACATGTCTGTGGAAACAGCATCTTGCAATCAAGCCTCTGGGTGGATGTTTCCCATGGCAGCAGCTGACTGACATTCAAGGGCTGGCAGTGCACGTCATAGCCCTGTAAAGCCTACAAATGATACAAGATGTTTCCCCAACAAGCCCACGTAGTGTTTGCTGTGTACCTTTATACACACTGTTTGGGCAGACCCATCACGCTGCGGAGTCGAGTTGAGTGGAGGGTAGCTGGGTAGCTATTAGCTCTTTTGCGGGGCAGCTGTTCTGTAACCTCAGCACTGTGAATTACCCCGTGATTCAGATTGCGACACGGAGAAGCTAACGTGGTCTCAGCGTGGTTAAATCACAGGTGGCACTAAGCACAGCTAATAAACGAAAGCCCCTCTGCTTCCTCAGCCATTGGAATTGAAGTAATATTACAAACTATTACAAATATCCGCCCAAACAGATGTTGTACCAATCGAATTGGACTAAAGACAGTTTCAGTCTGAACCAAAACTGCCCACCCCACCGCCCAATTAATTTCATCCATTAGAAAACACACAGTGGGGATATACTGTATATGCTCATTGCTTAGCATAAATGAATGGTTTGACTTTAAACTGCTGTGGTGGTTTTTAACATGGCCTGACACAGAACCATCTGAGAAGTCGTCCTCAGATCAGTGAATGACGTAGTAGCTGAGCTGAAATGAGTCAGGAGAACAGCAGAAGCCTCTTTTCCCCTCGAGAAAAGCCTTTCAGGTCTGATAGTACTGATGCTACAGCAGCAGCTACGATAACCTCTTTAAAGCCAACAGCCTCTTCTTGCTGTCGTCACACCTAAACCACACGCCTGTAGCTGCCAGTAGTTCCTCAAAGGACACTGATTGGTCTGAAACATAACATAACATAACTTCAAGCCTGGCTAGATGGATTCTCCTCATTTTTAAAAAGGTCAACTCTTTTCACAATCCGATTTACCTGATTTTCTCTGCTACCATTAGAAAAATAGCAGTTTTTGTTCAACTTAAGGACTAGAGTTAAGAGTAAGTGACAAACTAAACCCATCAACCCCTCAGACCTGGAGGGAAACGTAAACTCTCAGATGGTCGTGTTCAGCAGCCCCACCATTAGATAATTATACGAGCATCATTGGTTCTACTGTTGAACACCAGTTCAGGTGAGACATTCCTGTCAATCTCCCAGCACCCCCACGTCAAAGTCAGCACAGCAGCCCGCCAGTGTCGGAGAAATAATCCAGATCACTGTCAGCCCTATAAAATCATAGGCAAGAGGGAGAACAAAGCTCAGCTGTGAACAATTTCAGTCATATTTCGTTATCCTTAATCTCCCATTGCCGCCCAGTTACAATTAATTGGGATGTTGAGTCACCCAACACACACACGGGTACAGCCAGGATGTTGGTGCACCCGCTGATTTTATGCAGATGCTATGGATTACATACCAACTTTTATCTGGTGTTTTTACGGGGTATCCCTACATAGCGCTGGATTTCCTGTAAACTGCTGCTTTCCATTTTCATCCAGCAGTTAGAGGGACGGACGTGGTGGGGACAGAAGGCCAGTAAATCACTACATCTATTAGGTCACTGTGAAGGCTCATTGTTCTACTTAAAGCTGTGGTGTGATTACATTCACATTTCCTGATCTCAGGGTATGTTTAACAAGTTAAAGTCACCTAATATATATCCTTCCTCCTTCCCGTACATGCTCATTCTTGCAAAACAAGATTGTTTTTATTTAAATAAAAACATTGGCTGTCTTTCCAATTTGTTTATAAGGTTGGCGACCCGAGTTTGAGTCTAATCTACTACTGTTTTCAGTGTGTTCTGAGGTACAGAGTCAGACAAATGCCTGAAATGAACGTGTAATGAATCTATTAGGGGTTTATTGTTCGCAGTTTAGCTCTAGACAGTTAAGGCAGAAGGAAAGTTCACCTGCGCGAAGAGAACAAACGGCATTTCTTGGCTACAACGGAGGGTAGGATACAACTCGCAGGCCTCTCTCGATGGGATCGGTGAGCAGGAGGCCTCGTGGGGCGTAGATCTTGTCATTCTGCTCCTGAATGTACTTTGCGATCTTCTTCAAAACCTAAAAGGGGCACAGCAATAATAGTTTCAGATACGTTACATGTATTTGTAACAGCTCACGTAGACATTGTATTTACACTTGAGTATTTATACAAGACACAACTGAAGCTTTAATTAGCTGGTGGATCCAAGACTTCCTCTTCCATACAACGCTCATTGTTTACAGCAATTTTATTAGCCATTTTGGAATCTATCGGCTGATGAAAATTTGAATGCAGATACATATTAAAAAAGCTAATAAGAAGCTTATTTGTAGGGTTCTGAGATTGATAAAAAGCTAAATCATCAGACGATAGCCGATGGATTTCAAGATTGCATTTTGGCCAATGTGCTCCGCCCCCAAAGGCCGCTCAAACACGATTGGTCAATACTGCTTGGGACAACAAACGTTTATCTCCGTGAACATTAACATGTTAACCCGGTCAACTCGCTAGCTCAAAGCCCCGCTCCACTGAGGCTGTAGACTCATAGTCTGGTTCAAATCTGGCTTCTTTCATTAAATGAAAATGAGGGTTTTTAGGAAAAACATGTTCATATTCATCGAAGTAAGGTATTGAAAAAGGGATCAATAACAAAAGTCAGGTATTGTATTGGCACAGCGGTTAATTCTTTAGGCTATAAAAGTGTTAGAATTGTGGAAAATGCCTGTCAGAGACGTCAATGTGTCGAGCTCTTGCTTGATAATTGACTTAAGGATTCATTTTCCCGTCAATCGTTTAATCAGCTGATCATTTCAGCTCTACAAAGTGTTAGTTCTTCATTTTGTCTGTAGTAGGTACCGTACCAAACTAGCAAATCTTTGTCTTGCCAAGTAGGCGCCACACCCACCACATTCTCGGGCTGAGAAGCTCAACTGTCAATTGCATGACTTTATGAGCGCTCGTAAAAACCCAAACCAAGCCAAATGTTTTGTATCCCAGTTCACTCCTGTCCACTAAAACACAAACTCATGGAGCAGGAAAATATCAGTGACATACCGAACCATTTACATTCTACACGAACTAGGCCAAAGGAGATTTAAGATCAAATCATATTCATTTGCTTGCTCTCGGAGGTCATAAAATTGGTGATTTGCAGCCAAGCTAAAAGGTTCCACACAGCAGCAACACAACTTCTTACAGCAGAAACCCACTGCAGTCATTTCCTACATGCAGGATCTAAAATGGATCTAAAAGGTATTTTAACTCATCATCATAACGTATATGTTCATTGCACAACGTAATAGCTATAAGCCCGGATTTCACTATGCAGATGCAGATAGCTCTTTTGTTTCCCCGGCAGCAATCCATAGAATAAATAGAATAGTATAAAATTGAAAGATGTCATTGAGATCAGGAATGACCTAAACAAAGAATGAGTAAGTAAGATCATCACGCCTGGATCACCTTCCCAGTAAGCAGCACAGCCGGCGTCAGGAGCTGGGACAAGTGAGCAGGCTTTGAGTAAAACACGGGTGGATATCTGGACTAATCTTTGTTGCCGTGTTGGAAGAGAAGCCCCGTTGTTTTCATGTTTGATAGGAATCACAATCTTACCAGATTTATTTCAGATCTTGAAACTTTGGATTGGAAAGGTCCACCAAAATGTATATATGCGTCATGAATCATTCAGTATCAGGCAAACCACTGTACAGGAAAAGTGTCACAGACCAAATTCCTTATTTAAATTAGCTAGAGACACGGTGTTTAATGTGAAAACCCACTAAGCTTCACACTGAAAGAGTAGTCTTTCAAGGTCACCACCTCTAAGTGGTCGGATCACTTTTTCTACACCGTCACACGAGTTGGGAAACACAATGATTAGTTTCTCTAAAATAGGGAGCAACAGGAGAGGTAACATCAGCATGTCTGTTGGCTGATTTAGGTTCTTGTTCTTAATTAGCGGTTCCTCTGTTCTCTATGTAGTTGATTTGTTGCTATCCATAATGGTTAGAAATAATTTTGGCTCGCATAAAAATGTGTTACCATCTGGTTGCTTGTATAATCTGTATATAGTTTTGGGAATGCATGTATAGGCTTGTTTTTGATAGACTTTCAAGTTGGCAAAGGGCCTCGTGAGGCTTTCAGTGAGGCAGGTCTGAGGACGCCTCCAACTACAGGTAGCCACTTGGTGCACCTGTTGGTGATAAGTCGAGTGAGATTCACTAGTTGCGTTTCCATTTAATATGGAATCCCTCGTTTATATGCGCATATTGAAATATCACATTATAAAAGATGTATGAAAAAGGCAAAGCTTGAACCTTGTCAATTGCGCAAAAAAGCTTTTTACGCTCGCTTAAAGTGCTTTTTGCCTTTGTCGAAACATTAGCCATTTAGTGCATCGACTCGACGCGTTACATGGAAACACGTTTGTCGAATAAGCTCCGACGCAGTGAAAGGTTAACTCATACGACTGATCAGCCATTTCCGCTGAACCATTGTTCTGGACAGCATGAAACATGACCACTGCTTTCGTCCAGTTTCCTCCTGTAGATGGGTCAGAAGACCGAGGCTACCTCTACTTCTTCTCCTCTGTTTACCGGCGGATTACAGCCACGCGTAAAGCACAGCCTCTTCCGGGATCTTCTGACCAAACCAGCATTGCGGTTCAATACCCAGCCTCATTCATTCTTACCGCATGCATCTAAGCAGGTGAAACATCTCTCACCTTCTCATAATGAGTCTCCATACACAGGAAGACGGTGTACGCTGTGAGGCAGGCCAGACAACCTTCAATGTATGACTGGCTTCCCAGCTTCTCCGCTTCAGCGTACAGGTTATTCAGTGTCCGCACCGTCTCCTCAAACTGCTGTTTGTCAATCTGAAACACAGGAGAACATAAAGAAAGTGTCACGAGGTTAAAATCATTAGACAAGGCACGGAGCCAGGTGTATATTTGCTTTCTGCTGGTCTTATTAACACCTGATAATTTTCTCCCATTCTTTTCACCCGTAGATAAGTGAGGGGGCTGGATTTTCTTGGACTGATCATACATGAAGGGAATGCTGGGCCTCCTTCCCACATTGGAAACACCTCCTGAAATTATTAGGATGCCTTGGCAGTATGCTCTGTGAATGTTTTCACTTAATAACTGACAGGCCAAGCACGCTGAAAGCAGGACACACACATTGACGGATCCAGGAAGGAATCTTGATGGTTTCTGTGTCTCAGATGGCACATGCACACCTTGAATAAGATAAAGACATGTTCCTGCTGTTCTGCAGACAGCTTCTGGGATACAAACTGTAACCACGTCTGGCTGATAACCAAACCAGCGTTTCACAACAACTCCTTAAATGAAGGCCTGCGGCAGGGAAGACTGATGGACTTGGAAGCGGTTTTGACTGGGGTGTTGACACTAGTCCTATGCTGGAGTCCAGAATGGATCTGGTGATCTCTCTGTGATACCGAGGGGAAAAAGAGGGAGCCTCGAGACGAGACAAGGAGCCAGCCAGGGGCCTCCTGAGCCTCTCTAAATCCTCCAATGTTCTGCTCCCTTTTGCCTGAGGAATGCAACAACAAGCTCCAACACATCAGTGGTCTTAGGCGTGTTTTGGTACCCACCATTGAGCGCCTTTGTTCTCCTTCTAATTTTCCAATTCAGAGGCTGCGATTCAAACCACATTTCCCCGCATGAGCATCTTTCCATTACGTCTGGCAGAGCCATATTAGCATTCCAAAAGCGTTAGGTGAGAGTGCAAGGCTGAACAGGGTTTGCAGAATCAAGTGGGAAAAGGATGTTCGCTTAATTGAAACTGTCACAAAATATAATGTGAATCACGGAAATTAAAATTAGACAGAGGTCACTGAAAACTAAGTTCTCAATTAATGAAACTCTCTTCATCAGTTTGGCAATCTAGCTCCCAAATAGATTTAGAACTTTCCCAGTTCTTTGGCACAATGAAGACGAATTAAAACAGGAAAAAGCTACCAAACGTAATAAAGCCCAAGATAATTGTCTACAAGAATGTAATGTTACAGCATGCAAACCACTGCAAAGCAAGACCTGAACTGCACGGCAAAATCAAACACTGGGTTAAAAAAAAAACGTTGTCTGAAAGGAACCCGAGGCTTTTTTGTTCTGCAAACATCCTCGCAAAGTGACTGGTGACTGTCCCGAAAATAGAATCCATTAAACAGCTTGGCATTACACTGCATATTTCATAAACTGGGAATACAGCAAAACATTTTTATAAATATACATGGAAAGAACTTTCATGGTTGGGGACATAAGCTTTTAGACATTCTTTACTTGTCCAGCAGTTCAGTGTGTGTTTGTGTGTGAACCGAATCCTACCAGAAAACATGGGAGACCACCCAATCAAGAAGGAAGTGCCGATAAACCACCAGTCAGGGGTTTAAGTGTTGTGAAGCTGCTCTTTTCATGTGGTGCATGCATTTCAAAACTGAAGCTTTCTGTCCTGCGAACTCTGAACTGTTTGGCTTGCACCGCCTGTAATGTGGCGCCGAGGCTATTCAGTCTCAGGGACCTGCTCTTCCTCCACACATCATTACAGAAGCCTGCTCTTAACCCACTTCCACGTGGTTCACATGAGGACAAAGTCCAGCAAGGTTCCTCAGGAGGCCGTATTTTTCTTTTGGCTCCACGTTCACACCGATTGCAGCCTTTTTTTTTTGGTTCCATTGCCAAACAAGCAACTGTATCCATTCTGATATGGATCATTTGCCGTGTTAAATGCACCATTTTACCAGTCATGTCCTTAATTATCTACTTTCTTTAGCAGCCATAGTAGTATTTCTGCTCCTAAATGAAAAAGGAGAATAACCAGGCTCAGAGAAGGTAGAGTCTGAACAGAAGCACAGTACTGAGTGTCTCAGAGGTTTACTCCCTGAAAGGGTTTCCAATAATGGACATGGGAGACGCCACATTTGATCCATAAAAAGGAGAAACCATAGACTGTATAAAAGAAGTGGACGTTTGCCTAGACTGCCGGGAGACTTCCCATGATGCATTGAGCTTCTCTCTCCATCTATATGCACTTTTATGCCATTAATGCTCGTTACTAACGCGACTGCTAACGTTTCTCTCCTTCTGTTGCTTTCTGCAGGTATTTCTGCCTCCGGATCTGTGGAGTCTGGATCTGTGGAGTCTGGATCTGTGGTTGAAGCCACCTGCTGCCCCCATGTTCCTGCTCAACAGCCGCTGCTGCTATTATTCTTATTGCTCTTATGATTAGTGTTACTATTATTGTATTGCATCAATACCATCTCGCTCTATAAATAAAATTGAACTGACGTCACACTATCACTTTGAAGCCTAGAGATTGGCATTTTGACTGTAGCCATCTTGGTTTTGATGGCGTTACAAGTGGCCATATTTGGACAAGAAGGTGGAGGTGGGGATCTGAGAAACCGAGGACACCCTGCACGCCCACAGACAGTACACCTCGGTCGCTGCTAACCAAGTTAGCATATAATTGTACTATACCACTTTAGAACAACCAAACATGACTTGCCATTCGCAAGGTAGCCAAGCCCTGAAGCATACTCAGCTTTATCATCTTTGTTTACTCTAAATGGGTCCATACTTTACAAAATTAGACAAGAATTGAAACTAGTGATCGAGACCATAAACTCATTGGGAACATGTTTACTGAGGTAAAGAAATCAAGTAGGGTCATTGTCTCATAGGCTTCTGTACAATGAGACTTCTTGTTGCAACCAGTGGAGTTGCCCCCCTGCTGGCCATTAGAAAGAACGCAGGTTAAAGGCTCTTCTGCATTGGCTTCACTTTTCAAACCTGGAGGTTGGTGCTTGGGACAAACACATCTGTGGGGTGGCACCTAAGCTTGTACAGAGGAGGTCTTTACCCAAAATGTGCCCATTTACTGTGGCTGTAAAAACACTTTACAAAGTGCCATATATTCATCGGACGTCTGTTGAAAGCACGTCTCTCAGGGTTGGGGGTGGGCGATGTCTACGTCATCAAATTTGACTTGTTACAACATGCGAACAGACGATGCCTGGTCGAACTGCCCAGAAGAACAGACTCCTTCTGGTCCTCTGCACACTGATCGGTGCTCTCGGTTTGTGTTTGTCAATGAGATATTATCTGGAGGGGAGAAGCCGAGGGAGTCGACGGAACAGTTCATCCTAGCTAGTCAGTTGTCTGAAGATATCGGGATGATGTCACGAAACACAAGCATCAAACTCAAATGAATAAGTGTGCAGATTCTTTCTGCTCTATCTGTACTGAAACTGGTTATTAAAGTGGATGTTCATACTTAACTGGAGTATGTGGAACTGACAGTCCACAGGTGTTTGGGATAACCTGTATTTTCTGAATGTTTATAACGATGACAGCCTTGCAGGTGGTGCAGGACTTCATTCTTATATCATTCAGATTGAGTAGGATTTGTCGGCTCTCTGCAGATACAGACATTTAAAGTTTCCATCATGTGGTAACCTTCTTGCATTGGTCATATCGTCTTCAGGTTAGTTCCTAAACCAGGCTGAACACAGCGTCAGCTCATCCGCAAGACCAGACGGAGGCCATGGACACACGAGTCCACCATTAACCAACTGAATGTGCTAGTGTGACTGAACAAAACTGAAGAACACAGAGAAGAAGGCGCTTCCTACCCTGGTCTCCAGCTCTGAAGGGAACTTGGTTTGGAACTGGCACACAGTGCCGTTGGTATAATCTCGCTGAATGAAGACTTTGGCAGCGATGGCTGCCTGCTGCCTCATGTCCTGCAGGCTGTGAGTCTGTGAAAACACAGGATTACATTTGATACATGGTCATACACTGAAACAATACCCCTCTGGAGTCTGCCTACTATTTATAGCAACATAAAGGTTATTGATATATCAGACAAGCTGAGAAAGCAAGCAGGAAGTGCCGATGTGGGGCTTTCACACAGTATCTTGTGTCTTTCACAAAGACCTTTTTTAAAAGTGTGAACTATTAATCATTTCAGTGATTTACAATGAAAAACACACAAACAAGTTGGCATCAAGTCACTTTACATGTAAACAGACTGTTACATTGTATCATTACATTGTTCTGCTGTATTGTGTACATGTGTACATGTGTATCTGTGTAGTTCTTGCAACAAGTCAGACTAACAGCCAGGTTTGTGCTGGGACACAGAAATGACACCATGCCACAGGAGAGCGTTTAAAACGGCGCCAAGACAAATGCAGAAAGTCTGCGGTGCTGCAACCTACAGAACATCCATCAGCACCGAACCCCGCCGGCTGGCTGACGCCGCGCAGCTCGGCTCCCAGTTCCAATAAAAGCACCGCGCCGGTAATACGTGACTGCCGGTTAGCGCCGATGTTACCGAATGCTAGCAAACATTAGCAGCCGTGTAGCCGCGCGCTGCCAGGCGAACACCGGCCCACTTTCTGTCCGTCCGTCCGTCCGTCCGTCACAGACACAGACTGTCAGAAAACATTGTCAACACGCCACACGACGGTAGCTTACCTCTGCCATGTTGGACGAGAGTTCTGTTTATCTTCCGCTAGCAGCCTTTATCAGCGTGTACCACGAACTCGCCTTTCCGGGGGGGAACGTTTGTGTAACGGCAGGGGTTCCGGGTGCAGCGGACCGTTTAAGCGGTGCCACCACTAAATACATTTACTCAAAGTACTGAGTTCTGAGGTACTTTACTTGAGTATTTTCATTTGGTGCTACTTTATACTTCTATACATTCAAATGGGAAATGTTGCACGTTTCACTCGACTATATTTATGACAGCTGTAGTTACTTGCAGATTAACATTAAAAAATAATAAATACAATTATCGTTATGTAGTAAATTAAACCCAAATGTAGATAGAATCAGCTCCATTGCAGCCAGCTACAACCTAACAGGGCTGCCTGTAACAATAATCTAACGGTGTAATATATAATGGAATTATTCTGACAGAGGGTATTTTGCCTGCATAGTGGGTACTCTGTGCTCATAATACTTTTAAATAAGTACACATTTGAATGCAGGGCTTTTACTTATGAAAAGGAGTATTTTTGTGGTTTCGCTGCTTTACAATACAACAATGTGACATTAATAACAATTGAAATCAGACGTGATCGCATCTCTAGCAATTGTAACAACTTCTTGCAATTTGACTGAAGGTGAAGGCGCCTGACATGCATTAACAGCATTGGTGGCCTGGAAGGTAGGAAGAATACACTTAAAACAGAAAGAAACTACAGCGTCCTTTTAAAATGTTAGAAATTGGCCCAAGTATTTGTAATAATAATAATAATAATAAACTTTATTTATATAGCACCTTTCATACAAGAAATGCAGTTCAAAGTGCTTTACAACAAAGATATGAAATGCACAAAATGCTTAACACAATAAAAAG
>JAVQJF010023512.1:0-19698 GCA_036023855.1 Gadopsis marmoratus | reverse complement strand
TAATTAAATTAAATTGAGTTTATATTGTGCCAAATCATTACAGAAGTTATCTCAGGGCACCTTTCATGCCGAGCAGGTCTAGACTGTAGTAGAAAAGCTTGTTGGGAAGGCTGGTGGGTCACTGCCAAGTCCCGACTGATGCTTCATTAGCATGGCCTGGATCAGTAGCTATAGATTTAGGGATATTCTGTAAAGTAAAATTGCAGTTAAGTTGTGTACGTGCTATTATAAACGGGCACCTCTGCTAATATCCTGGTTAGAATGTGTAGAAAACAGACAGGGAATGATTCAAAGACTCAACAGCCTTGGGTACGAATTAACATGATCATCTAATGAAAAGACACATGATTGGTCTCAACAGTAGTCCTCATAATAAAATCAAAGCATCCAGCCCTGCTTGCATCATTGTCCTGATTTCGTTAAAACCCCGCAAACAGCATTGCAAAATAAAATGTCAGTAAAAGGCAGGTTTAAGATGTGTTACCCTCAACTGTTTTGCGTTTTATTGAAAATGGCTTTTACGTCCTCATTCTCCGGGATCCCACAGTGCCAACTGCTGGATTTGTAAAAGTAATAAAAGTCATTTCAAAGAGACAAAATTTTTTCCCCCTCCAATATTTTTTTCTTTTCGTCTGACCTTGTTAAAGCCCAATATGTTGAAAATTACTGAAGTAATAGTAACAAATGTCCTTTTGACACAAAAAGCACATTTGACGTGAAAATGTGTCAAAATTACTGAAATGACCATCAAACGTTGTTATTACACCAAATAAAGAAGTGTTTTATGTGCTACATGCATTATTTGCATTGCTTTGATTTGGGAGTGGTTGTGCTGCATAAAAAAGTACAATCAACGCCAACCACAGCTATAGAACACGTGAACATCTATTGTATTTTACCATGTTTTCTACCTGGAGTGTCTGAGAGCCAAACTGAAATACTGTTGTCTTCTCTCGCAGGCCTTCCGAAACAAATCATGTTTATAAGTACGTCTTAAAATTTTGCAAAACTAGTTACTAGTATTTTTTTGAGAAATTTTAGCTTTTTTGCCCAGGGTTTCCAGGACGCCAAACTGCAGGTTAAAGATGCAGTGTAATGCAATTAAAGCACCTTCAGCTTCCTCCGTGTGCATTGTTAGATGAGGAGACGGAGGACAAGGGCCAAATCAGTAAATCAGACTGAAATTAGAGAGTGATGCTTGATATCTAAATATTGAGAAATGCTTTCCCCAACATATTTTACCAAGAGGTAACCGAACAGGCAGGATAAGAGCTCGGAATTGTTTTTATTTTTTTATTTCACTGCGTCTTTAAGTGGGAAGCACAAACAGTGAGTGTGTCTTTAGTTATCCAGTAAGTAATAAACTGTAAAGTAAATTCACAGACTCAGATATTTTTAGGAGTAGGTATTTCTGAGGAAATGTTTGTGTCTGGTGTCTGATGAGTTACACTGTTTATCAGCGTACAGTGTGACGGCACACTGCTGAGTGAGTCACTGCTTCCTCCTTACTGTGTACATGTGTGTGCTTTGTGCGTATGTGCGTGTGTGTGTGTGTGTGTGCGCGGAAACCACGCTGACAGCTGCAGCTCATTACAGGCACTATTACTGATGGGGACTGCTGGGGGAAATTCCTTCTTCCACAGAGCAAACCACCCTGTTTACCACACGCACACACACATGCACGCACACACACACACACACACACACACAGGTCTCACTTATTCATAAACCAGAGCTGCAACATCTGTAACCGAAACAAAAATGAAATAGAAACATTTACTGAACATTTACTCATGAGTGAAAAATGGAGGAGAAGGGAAGCTATCTGTAAAAGGGGCTGACACGTATTATATCCTTCCAGTGGCTTGAGAATGAAAGACATCCCTCACCTGCGCATGAAGTATTCTGTACTACATGTAGTACACGGCGGACGTGTGTAGGTGTGTGGGCACACAAACATACACGCGTACACACACAGCCACGGGGTGAGCAAGCACAAGCGGAGATGAGATCACCGAAGCACTCTAAGCCTTGCTATATTGGCAAACAGCAGCGTCTCACACAGCCACAGAGTATACGGTGTCCAGTGACGTTAATGAGAGGGCTGAAAGCCAGACACACATGTGCTAGAGTCATTAGGGAAGACTTCATAGCTACACTTCAGGCCACTACACTCCATTACTGTACTTCATTGGTTACACTGCTCTAAAATAGTGGTTTCTCAAAGTCAGGTTCAGTGACCACCAGGGCTCCTTTGACAGCCCCAGGGAGTTCCTCTTTAAATAAATAAAATAAAAAAAAAGACCAGTTACCTGTTTTTCTTTATCTAATTTATTTGAAGCACTATGTTGCAAGAGTGCGGGGATCTGCTGTGGGTCTGAGAGCGCAGCACACTGCAACTTGACAAAACACATGCAAATACAGAGAAAACACCCAAATACAGATACACGCTGCTGCAAATACGGAAAACACAACAAAATACAGAAATGCGTAATTCACGATATCCCAGGAATGCTTAGAAGGAATTTCTTCATATTTGTTACAAATGTCCACTTGGACACAAGCATGAACTGATTAGAATTTGATTGTGGTGTCACCTCACAAAACATGTTCTTGGCCATAACTCAAGAACTGATGACCATATTTCACAGTTAAAATAAAAAATTGCCACGACAAACACATTTTTGGGCATTAAATATAACAATGAAATTGTAAGAAATTTTATCCCAAAGGTCAAATTCACTGTGCCATCATGATGTCCTGGAGAAACACTACCATTACTGAACACCATAAGGAACAGAAAGGAAAACTGCGACAATATTTCACAGCTGGTTGGACAGTGAATAGGTCAAAAATAGATTTTTAGCAGTGATTTAAGAATGAGTTGGGTGATTCCAGATTTCACAGATTGTGTTGACAGGGACGACAAAATGAGCAAACAATAACTACAACAGTACTGGCTTTTCTTCATTTAGTCCATTCTGCCTTTCACTTCCTGTGTCACCGGAATCACGTGACTGCAAACAGCGTATTGGAGCGTGCCTAGCTAATCGTGATCCTGCGAGGGGGCTCTATGGCACAAAGGAGTAACCTAAATCAACCTTTGGCTACACAGGCAATCATTTTTAGGAGGATCAGTTCATTGTTGGTTTAGGTCTTTTAATGGGATTTGTCGACAACACGAAGTCACATAAAATCACACAAACGTCATCCATTAATGGTTCATTTCAGAAAGCAGGTTCAGTGAAACCTTGATGGTGATTTGGGGTTTTCTGTTTTGAGTCTGAGATCAGATTCACTCTAGGTCAGTTACTGTGGCAATTTGGGAGCAGGTTTACTTCAACTATAACCCCAAATGAGGCTACTCATCAAAACACCCGGCGAGCATGTAGCATCAGAAAAGTGTGCCTTGAGCTGAAATGGTTTTTGCACATTTGTGTGGTTTTCCCTGGGCATAAACCAGCAAAAGAGGAATCAAAAGATCAAAATCGAAAAGAGAAATTCCACAAACTCGTTAGTAAGAAATGTATCTACGTGAAGATATTAGGAAATTATTTATGAACACTTATCATATATTTAAGGGTTTCCCAGTGTAATTGGCTGCATCAGTGGAACCCACATTCCTATCACAGCTCCATCAGTCAACGAAGGAGATTGTGTGAATAGGTCAGAATAAGTCATTCCACAGCATTAATGTGCAGGTAAAGACGGAGTAGAACTATTGGTTTTCAAAAGCTTCACTTCACATGTACTGCCACTAATGACTATTATTATTCTACACTGAAGGTAATATGTAATGCAGCATCATGACGAATGCTGAAGACAAGTGACCAGGCTCTGTCCATGACTCATGGATTTATCCATGACTACAGCAAAGCTATAACCTGACTCACAGGACCTGCAGGACTAGAGCCAGGGTTGAGATGACCATTGGCATTCTCAAGGCCCGGTTCCAGAGTCTAGGCTCAGGGTCACCTCGGAGAGGGCACGTGACATTATTGTGGCATGTTTCGTGCTCCATAATTTTGCTAAAATTAGAAGAGAATAACACCCTGTCATATAAATGAGGAAGACCATCGCTTCCACCCCATTGAAGGCCAAGATGGAAGAGCATTCCGAGATACATGTCAGAACCATTTATCCAATAAATCCACCATTACCTCCCACCAGTCCCCTCAAGACAAATCCATTTTAATTTTGCTCTCATTTTCTTCAAATACAGATATGAATAATTTTCTTGTCCGTACGTCCTGTATATAAAAAGACACATTTATTTTCAAGTGTTCTTTATTTCCTTCAGATGAAAAGATGAATTCACTTTTCAGTATTCTTTATTTCCTGAAAATACAGTAAAAAGTGAAAAAATGCTTTAATATTAAGGGAGTCTTCAGCTTCCCTAAAATCTGGCAAAAGGGTGAATGATAAACCTACCTTTCATATAGGCACTTGTGTCCTGGGGCGTGATGGGCTCTGATGAGCTGCCACCAGGGATGCCCTCAGTAATAGGCTGCTCACTGTTTTGGGTGCCGGCCAGCTCTCCGGCCTCTGTGAGAGGTGGTAGTGGTGGCCCGCCACCCATTTTTTGAGCCTAATCTTTCTTCCTTTGGCTAGAGTAAAATTCAACAATTCAACTAACCTAAATCCAACACTGGAAGAATGAAGTTGCTCTAAGAAAATGTTCTTACCAGTCTAATATATTTTTGTGTTTGATCTTAAGTTGCTGCTACGTTTGCTTGGTGCCCACCATGTTACGGCTCAATGAGAAGATAAAGCAAATTATATTTAAATATATAAACATAGTTAACCTGTAAAATGTTTTTAATATATTGTAAATATGTTGTATATATATATATTATAAATAAGAAAACATCCCACCAACATGACATCATTTTTGGAAAGTGACTGTTGAATGAGGGGCCTATGCTTTAAAGACTTTCAAAGTATTGCCTTGGTTCCTGGCATTACATTGATGGTTGAAAGCATCTTTTAGACACATTCATTGTCCCAAAGTAAATTCTGGAAATAAGCAGTTTGCGTGTTTTTTCAGAATAGTTGACCTGAATGAAAGTTGTTACCCTCAACAAAAAACAGTCACAATTATTAGACTATTTTAATGGCTTATATAAAAGGCATGTTTCGTGTGGTTTCACTTCCAGATTTGAGATTCCTCATCGTCTTTTACAAGGTGGACAGCAGTAAATGGGTGTATCATCAGCATAAAAACAAAAAACTTAACTAGTGGTCGTTATTTGTAACTGCAACCGTTAGACTTATGCCATGAAAATAAAAAATAATTCTGTCTACAAGGATTTATTATAAGCATATTCTGCCATAACACAGTAATACCATGCTCTGTCTCTATCCTGTCATGACCAGAGACAGAGAGACATAGAGAAATGGTCCACTCCATGCTGTGATGTATCTATTGCATTAATCAGCCTCTTAAATTGGAATGGGCTGCTTCCATTAATCATGTTCAACGTGAGGATGGTCGGGCCTCTCCCAACCATTCCTACCTCCTCGTTTTGACACGCGAAACACTTCTAGGAAGAAAGGAAAACAGTAGAGAGTAGTAGAGAGACAGAGAGAGCTTCATTACGTAGAAATGGAAAGAGAAAATTAGATGATGCAAAGTGAAGGAATGAAGAGTATTTAAAAAATAAAATCAGAAGTGACACAAGAGTGTGCAAATGGTAGTGGAGTCTTATTGGCATCTCTGGCTTAAAAAAATATTTACCTATAGGCAAAATTGGTGCTACTCCTGCCTGCAGATATTACATTGATTTGTGTAACAGCATTTCATTTCAAAATTCCGCTTGAAAAATACAGTGTTTCAATTTGTTTTCACGTTTATAACCAAACTACTTTAGGCAGTGCCAAGATGTCTGCACACGTTAAATCAGAATCAGAATCAGGTTTATTGCCAGTACGTTTTCACATACAGGAATTTGCTTTGGCGTGTTGGTGCAATATAATATGAATATAAAAATGAGTAAAAATAAGATAAAAGTAAGTAAAATAAGTAAGTAAGTAATAATTTATCAATCTTTTATTGTAAAAAAAGATTTTTGTAGTTTCCCTTTTTGTTAAAAACATTTTCCCCAGCAACCTCCATTCCCATCAGCTCAGTTCTAAAAGATTACAATTGTTCACTTAGCAACACTGGTAACCAAGGGGGAAATCTTCAGTCAGACATTGGGGCAGACAAAGTAATATGCTTATTAGCATATACATTATATATTAGGGGTGTAATGGTACACAAAACCAAGGTACATACCAAGCTGTGAATTTCAAGGTCACAGTTCGGTAAGTTTTCAGTGAGGAGGGGGAAAAAAAAGGAATGCAGAAAATAACAAATTATAGACATTTATTTTGGAAAATGTAAACATTCAACAGTGGCCATAATTCTTATTGTAACAGTTAAGGCACTCTGGCATATTGTCAATAAGACAAAATAAATCACACAAATGTCAGTAATGTTCCATCGTAAGACTCGTCTGCACAGGTCAGGCACAGCGGACTGACTGACATGCACCCGGGAAAGCTGTGAGCATGCACAACTACAGGAAATACATTAGGTCAAAGTTTAACTAGCAGGGCTGTAGGCTGCGGTGGTTGTTTACAGCTGACAGTTGGGGTTATGACCATTTGTCTTCATTTCCTCTTCCAAATAAATATTATAGTCTTAGTCTTATTGTCGGAGCACCCATACCAGTGGCTCTGATGGACCTATCTTCAGCAATGTGGCTGCTTTCTGAGATCTCAGCAAATACGTTTGCTGAGTACAATGTTTTCATATCCATAGGGACAGGTGTCTTACGCAATAAAAATAAAATTCAAGTTGTAATAATCCATACCTTTCCTTTTAGATCCAACTCGCCTGAACCCCTGGTGCTGCCAAATTTGAGACCCAAATCCAACCCACGACCTGAGGCCAGATTTATCTTTATTACATCTAATTCTTACCGTTGCCATGCCAGGCTAATGCAATCTTTTAGCTACACTCTGTCTCTTCCCCCTTTTCCCTTTAAACTTACGTACTCGCATGACATGCATGGTCACGCGTGATTGGCCGAGTCAGGGGTGAAAAGCGAGATTTATCAGTCGCTTACATTTGAAAATCTTCGAGCAAGCCTTACACAACAAAACGGTTGGGCCAGGCAGCAGATCTCAATGCAATGTAATGTAATGTTAACATACAGTGCCGCAAAATGGGCTCCTTTCTGAGAGGATGTGGTGGATCAGATGAAACATTAACAGCCCAATATTAGACCCTCTAACCTGCTACCATTAGCAGCTTCACTATGATACAGTAGGCTATATTAGTATATTGCTGGCTATATACAAATATAGCACTACAGTAGGTTACAGAAACACTCAGGAGTCAAATGTTGTGTATTTCAGGATGTGTGACGAAGGCGTGGGAGCCACTCCACACCGAGCAGCACCCAAAGCCACTTTGCACAAATCTGCGCCCGGTGTTTATCTTACTGTGACATTCTCCCTGCTATTAGCCAAAGCCTCCCTCCTTCACCCACTTCCACCCCACCACTAGCCCATATATATAACATACCCGCTAAATGGAAAGAGAGACAGATTAATTTAATGGTGGTTGAGAGATGCGGAGGAAGTGAAGTCGAGGAAGAGCGAGAGAGAGAGGAAATGAGCAAACGTTTGTCCACCGTGACAATGCTGACACTGCCTCACTTACGAGAGGTCCTGACGTGACACGATGGACGGTGTTAGGGTTTTGTTTAGGCAACTCAAAGAACCCGATTAAGGTTTGGGAAAGATTGTGGTTTGGATCAATTCATGAAAACGCTAAGGCTGACTTGGTCAATATTCAATTCAGTTTTATTTACACAGCGCCATATCATAAAGTTATCTCATAGAACTTGTTCATATAGAGCAGGTCTAGACCGACTCTTTATATATAGACCAGACAATTCCCACCATGAGCAAGCAGTAGGAGACAGTGGCATGGAAAAAGTCCCTTTTAACAGGCAGAAACCTCAAGCAGAACCAGAACCAGAACCGGGCTCTGGATGGGCGGTCACCTGCCTCGACCGGTTGAACCAAAATCCAACAAAAGCACCTAAATGAAAATGTTGGAAATATGGTGAACAGCCCTTGAAGGTAGAGAAAATCTCTAATGGGGGGCACGCAGTGACAGACTTTGGTAACTTTTGCGCCAAAATATACCTGTGATGGCAAAACAATAAATACAATTACAATAAAAGAATGGAGAAACAACAAATAGAGATGCTTCCACTGCTTCACTGAATGGACTGATGCTATGGCCTTTGCAGTCACCTATGGGAGAATTTGGACGAGGGCGTCAGACAGTGCCACCATCCTCAAAACACCAAATGAGGGAATATCTTTTGGGAGAATGCTGTTCATCCCTCCAGTAGAATTCCAGAGATGGAGAATCTATGACAAGGAGCGCTGAAGCTGTTCCGGGGGCTCATGATGGCCCAACACCTCACTAAGACACTTCATTTTGGGTTAAGCTTCCATTTGTCACCCATAACCACAATTTGGCAAATTATATTAGATGTTTATTTACTGTTTGTAGGAAATACGGTTGAGTAGGAGTTACAGGACGTGATAAAATCCCCTCCATCCCACATGCAATAAATCCACAAGATCAGTTAAAACAGGGTTTAGCATTTCATGCACTTGAACTGTGTGTACGTATGTGTGTGTGCATGTTTCCTCCACGGTCCATACACCCCGCCTCCCCAACATAAAGTCACTCTGGCCTCACGTTGAACCAACATCCATATGCTTGTCCACACTTCTGCATGAGCAGTAGATATTATACCGGCACCCTGGGGTGCATGGCCACAGTTTCTCCCTTACAAACTGGCGTTCAGGTGCCCTTGGGCAATGCAAAGACGCTATCTGACTTGACATCGACGCTTGAGACATGTCTGCTCCACGTCTGTCTGAATTAGCGCTCCACCGCAGGCTGGCACGGCCGACAATCTGCCCAAGCTTGGGGGAGGCCAGAGGAGAGGTTAATATGCTCAAATGATTTTCCACCTTCTGCGGAGAGTGAGCGTTCCTAGCTTTAGGATATATAGTGACACAGAGGATTGTTTACTGGCGTGATTTTCTCGATGTGCCCCCTGCACCTCAAACGCTGAGATGTGGACTTTCATCGGTGCACGTGTTGACTGACGGCCGCGGCAATGGGAAGCAGCGTCCACGACAGTAAGCAGATGCTGACCAGCAGATCACCATGAGCAGGCCTCCGAGGTTTTTGTCTCTCACTCTCCTGTGTATTCCGTGAAGGGTCTGAGTGTGTGTTTGTGTGCATGTAGTCCAAGGGAGTTTGGGATGGCTTTCCCTCTGAAGTGTGAACCTCCAGGAGAGAGGATCAAGTGCTTAGCTGGGGACTCAGGAGCTCAGTGCCTAGTGTGTGTGTGTGTGTGTGTGTGTGTGTGTGTGTGTGTGTGTGTGTGTGTGTGTGTGTCCAGTAGCACAAATGTGTTGTTTTGGGGATTGAGGAAGTGATATATCCTTTTATCTGTTACTGTGGATGACCACAAGCCTAACCAGAGTCGGCCCCGCAAGGCTAAATCCACACACTCAAACCATGGATTAGTGGGCCTGTGTGTGCCTGTGTGTGTGTGTGTGTGTGTGTGTGTGTGTTTAGACGAGCACGGCCTTGGGGAAGCGCAGAGTTGAAAGGTCAAACCCACATGCGGGGGATCAGTGAGCAGCCTGGCAAGCGGAACAGAAACGTCACTCACGTGTGAGTGTGTGTGTGTGTGTGTGTGTGTGTGTGTGTGTGAGGCAAATGAAAAAAAAGCACTTCAAAAATGAAAAACATTAAAACATGGGATCGTACTCTTTGCACCGGCCAACTGTGTGCGTCTGTGGTCTGTAACTCAGAGCTACGTTGCCTTTTATTGCTGTCAGTATCTCCACGTCGCCTACGCGTCCGATCAGACCGCTGTGCTGTTCAGCTCCCGGCTGACCGTCATGTGACGTGTCATCAGCTGTGTGATCGCGGTAACACCAGTAATCATGAAACGTGCTTCTGGCTGCTAGTGGAAGAATAATAAGATAATGAAACTGAAACCAAAGAGGGCGTCAAATGATTGTATAACATTTGATGTACTGCGTTTTTTATTCACTTTAATAATAACTTGGTTACATTAAATAGTCCGTAAATATTTTCAAAAATATTTTCAAATAGGCGATAAGTTAACGTCATTGTTTCGTTCTATGATGATATTGTTATCCTGATTATCATTTCACAAATTCTGTCCAATTTAATGACTGTAAGCATTTTTATTTTAAAGTAATTTTAAGAAAGGAAAGATAATAATAATAATAATAATCCATGGTAGGGTTATGGTCAATAAAAATCATATTCCAGGCACGCAGGATGTTAAAGGATTAAACACAAAAGGTGACCCCGTTATCTACGACCTTCATCACATGCTTTTGAGTTGTGAGCAATGGAACTAAAGAGTGATTTCCTTTTATTAGACTGCTTCATTATGAAATATTTTTTGAGGCCTTAAGAAATAACATTATTTGGTATTTCACGTGAAAATTAAAGCAAAAGTTAGAGAAAAGCCTTTTCTTTTTCTGACCGCGTGTATGGATCCTGACCTGGCTGGGATAATACATTATATAAATACACTAATGAATATATTATTTGAATATATATGAATTTATTATTTACAGTATATGGTGCTCAGGGCAAATTGATTTTGTTTTTCTTAAAAGAGAGATTGTACTGAAACTGGATTTTTATTATGTAACTCACATGTTTATACGAACAAAAAAAACAACCCAAACAAGTAACGCGACATATTTTCTCAAATGACAGATGCTGTACAGGCCGTACACATGTGTGTCCTTCATCTGGCAAAAATATGACAGTTTGTTACAAGCTCTGCTTTGTTATTGCCACAGCAGGTCGGTGGAATATTTTCACTACTTCTTCTAAATGTCTAAGAAACACACCCTCCCACGCAATTGTTGGGCGGCGTTGGACATGATGCAGGGCCTCGCCACGAACGACACACGCCTCTGATAACGTTTCCCCCTAAGCTGACAATAGTAGGAACAAATATATGGTGCTCATAAGTGTGCTACACAAATAAGGAGAGATCGGCGATCAAGTATAGTATTGGCCACACTTTAGACAGGCTGCTGTGCTCCTACTGCAGCCGCCAACGAGAAGCCTTGCCGTCACGTCGTATCTTTTTACAACACGCTGGCTGCGTTCACCTTCGGTGCTGTTGTGATCGGCGTGGCACCAAAACCAGCCTGGCCAAACATGCAAAGCTCCAGATGACGGAGGTCTTTGCGGAGGTGTTAGGCAAAGTGCGGGTGACTCCTACAGAGCAGGCAGCATGTCAAAACCCCAATGACGCCTTAATTATCATCTGTGTTCCAGAAAATGTAAAAAGATTAAAAAAACATTTTATTTTTAAAAATAATTCTGTTGGGTTTAATGTAAGTGTTAATATAAAGAAAAAAGTATGCAAAAAATAAACTTGATTGCCGTTTTGAATGAAAATCCCACCGATTCTACCCTGGGTCCGTTTGACCCGGGAACAGCTCTGGATGTGGTTTTATCTGCATGGTTTAATTGGGTTTTTATTACCCCGATTAATTATTTTACAGAACAAAAAGACAACAGTCGTAGCTTTGTATTACAGACTTTGTGAGCAGCATGTGGGGGAAAAAAAAAATGCTGCGCATGTCACACTATTTTACACCACTTGTATTGGTCATATAAATAGGTACTGTATTAGTACCTGTGACCAAGTGGACGCCATGGCTACGCATTTCATAATTCCTCTATTAAACCTCTCTTTTCTCTATTTATAAAGCACTGCAAGCACACCCCGTCAACCTGCGAAGTAGCGACAGAAGCGTGACGCTCATTTACACTTGGGATGAGACAGCTCTCGCTGCAGGAAATAAGGATGTACAGGCGATGTGACTCCACCGCTCCTAATGTATTATACTGTGGTTTATGTGGTTGTAGCGGGAGGCGGCGTCAGGCGAGCCAAGCTACCTGACAACGCAGGCAGAAATGTGTTAAAAGCCAAACCGTGTCTGTTGTGTTTTCACAGCTACGATCTAAACGAGTGCGGCGTTGCCGCAGGGACAAAAGGACGACGCCGATCCGTGGCCGCAATCTCATCCCGCGCCCTCCCCGCTCCTGCTTCCCTTGTTTTGCAGGCTGCTGCAGACATTTGCGAGATCCCTCGTTATGATCCGGCGCGTTTCACCTCGACTGGAATCAACAGTCTACCTGGGTATGAGAGACCATACGCACACACACACACACACACACACACACACACACACACACACAAGGCATCACACTCATCTGTTAAACGGAGTGAAGGCATCACTTTTTACTAAGTTGAAGCTTCACTCATCTCTCCTCCCTCGTTCTCCCATCTGCCCATGTCATCCCTCACTACTCCACTTTCACATCAGCCATCAGTTAGTCTCTCACACACACACACACACACACACACCTCTCCACAACAGCCACCGGTTTGTCGAAAATGGACATGTTCAAATTCACGCACAGACCGACTCCTTTGCATCGCACATCAGATCACCCCAGATTCACTCACACACACTCGGACGCACACAACGCATCGCACATCAGTTATATCTTTTATGCTGAAGTAGAGGGGGGGGTGTCGGCAGCGGGGAGGGGTTGACAGGGGGAGAGGAGGAAGTACACAGGAAGTACATTAGTTATCTCTCCCATGTCTTCCCCACCTTTTCACTTCTTATCACCACTCGATGTCTCAGGCCCCGGCTGAGCTGCCTCTCCTTCACATCCCACCCCTTCCCTTTCTCTTTCTGTCTCTTTCCTTCCTACGCACACGCCTCTAAAAATGACTTCCGTGCTCCACTTTAGTGTCGGGCCCTGGGATCTAGATGACATTTGGCAAGCCACAGAAGCCGCGAGACAACTGGATGAAATATTTAAATGAAAGACAGCAGGGGTAGAAGAGGTGAAGAAAAGAAGGGAGGAGGGGGGGGGGAGGGAGAAAGGAACACAGGACAGAGGACGAGGGAAGGAGAGAGTGACGCTGCTCAGATGGTGAGCAGAATGTGAAGGATTTCTTTTCTTGGCAAAGAGAGGGCCGGTGTGACAAGAAGTGCAGATGAATTGGCTTTCACCTGCAAAGTAGCCTGAAGAGAAATAAACCAATATAGTATGAGATCACGTCGCTTTGTCTTGGGATCATCAGCAAGTCTGAGTGTGTGTCATCGTACTTTCAGCACGGTGCCAGCCGAGCTGCTGAGAGTAGGGCAATTCATCTACAACACAATGAAATAAAAAGGTCCTATTGGACATTTATATCGCACTAAATGCTATCTGCTAATGCTAGCATGGCATTATGATGTTTAGCAGGTATAGCGTTTACTTCACTCCTAATCTTAGTCGAACGTGTTAGCAGGCTAAAAGGTAATAGCGTTAAACACAAAGTCCAGGGAATGCCACTTGTTTTCTGAGATATTTGGTCCTAAACACAGTTGAAAATCTGACCTGATGATGGAGGAAAAGTCAGGCGATCACAGAGGCTACTACAACGCACGCTGTTAGTCTGCGTGGATGTCTGTACCAAATGTTACGGCAGTCCGTCCAAATGTTTGTTGAGATAGTTCACTCAGGACCACAAACGTCAACCTCACCGCAGCCCCATAGAGGAAACGTCAGGGGATCACCAAAGTCATTAGAATTAATCATTTGATGTATGGATATCAATATCAGGTACAGATAACCATATATGTCTCAGATATTTCTTTTTTTAAGCATTTACAACGATGGATCGACAGGCCGACATCTCCATCCATGCAGGACTGTCACATGACGCTATTCTGACAATTACCATTGCGGCCCTAAAGTCATTCTATAGCTTGGTTCTATAAGGTTCCAACTGTATATTTAGCTAATCAGTGCTTAGATAGTACACTTGAGGACAAATGGAGTTCAGCCTCTTCACCGTATTGCCTCATTGCGCTGTGACTGAGATTAAAGGAGCTAAAAACCCCATAAAATGGTGCACAATCAGCAGTTTTCAATCCTCAAAAATGGATCACTTCATTGAATGACACTGATAAAATGTCAGTTACACAGCTCAACGTATATCTTTGAAGTTTTAACACGTAGGGATCACGCAGGTTTCTAGCTAAATAACTGCGGACCATTTTGGTGATCTCATTTTAACTCTACAGTGCCACCGATGGTCTCTAGTATCGTCGACTACTGCTGACTCAAAATGCCAACAGCGACTACATTCGGAGGTCAGACGTTGACAGTGACGAGCCGAACGAGCTGCAGATCTGTGGACAGAAAAGAGACCGCAGGAACTCAAGGTAGAGCAGAAAACATCAGCAGAAATGAGTAGAGAAGCATTTGGCATACTGTTTAATGCCGCCGTTATTTATTTATTTAAAGAGTGTAGCTGTGTATTTGCTCAAATGACTTATAAACGACCTTGGGGTCCAATTACTATCATAACTCCTTTTAGTAATTAATACATTGAATGTGTATTAAAACCAAGTAAGACCACAGTGGCTATTTCTTCTCAACAAATCATTGCTTTTCCATTTCCAAACCGAAGATTTGTTCTTGGTATTACGAGGTTCTATCTTGCTCTGAAAACTCCCATTTCTATATTTAGACTGCGATTTAAGATGTGAAAACTTTGAACCTCAACAGTTCAAAACCAGGATCGCGGATGGAACCCCATAATTACATTTATGTTTACTGGAATGTTTACTCAGTTCATCCAATTGAGCACACTTGCTGTATAAGCTAGGAGTTCTAATTATTTTCGTGGCGTCGTCATGTGCAGAGCTGCATGCTGGTTGTGCAAAATGCTTATTTGAGATGTATGCATGTGTGTGTTTTTCACTGTGTGTGTGCGCGTGTGTGTGTAGGCCTCTGTGCATATTATGTAAGTATATATTATTTGACTGTATAACTACAAAGATGCACGTGTGGGCTTGTGTTTGCAGTCTAACTTCTTCCCCTTTATGCTGCAATACTAACTTGTGTGGTTCCCATCACTGTAAAGTCCTGCTAGCAAAGGACTGTGCTTAGTTTATTAGCTTGTACACGCAAACAAACCGAAATGTGCAGCCAAAAAAAGTAAATAAAATTTGACTGTGTCCTGTAGTGTTTAATTCATTGGAAAAAGTCAATAAAAAAAATGACCATTTGATATTCAAAGTGTGTTATTTGTATTTTACATAGTGTGCATTCTACTGCATTTGCCTCCTGTGCAGACGTGTTGTTGTGAGTATTTTCAGGACCTGCTCCCACTTTTGTTAAATGCACCACAAATCACAAATTCACCACGTTGATGCCTTAAATGAATTGTAAAAAGGAGGTAAAACTAATTTAACAAATGCGTTGCACAAAAATAAAGAAGATATATATTTACAATATATATATATATATGTATATATATAAGGGCCCTTCAGGTTGTAGGCGAGCTTCAGGTCATGTTGAGTAAGGTGAAATGCGTACACATGAGCAAACTGGCAGGAAAAATGTGGCAATATGTTTGTGTTTTACATCCATGACATCAGTTACCACCATTACTGCAGCAAAAACAGAGAGAGCGAGAGAAAAAAATCATGTTCTTCATTACTCTCCAGAGCAGGTTGTGCACGCAGCAATGAAAATGCTAACGTATTGCCATCCAGTAGTTCAGAGTAAAGTATTACTTCAAATAAACATTCTGTTTCCCAGTGCCGGGCCTGACGAGTAAAGGGAACGGAGGAGGAACAGAGGGGTTTTCTCCTCTGCTGATTGGGTGCAGATGTGAGCCCCAGTCTGGGTTTGGTTAAAGTCCCACTGCCAGGAATATTTGCTACAATTCAATAAATAGAGCTGTTGGGAGCACCATGTCCAGGTTACAGAGCGGATGTTTCATGTTGTGTGTTTTCACTGTGCCTATACTGTGTCTAATGCTCAACATATAAAAAAAACACTGTAACTGAAGAATGCCGCGACTGAAAAGCTGCAGTCGGATTAAACGATGGATTTAGACTTGGATTTACAGACGCGTGTAGCAGAGTTGAGCTGATGTGGGTTCGCGAATGATGACAGATTTACAGTTTTAACCTACCTTAAATGACTAAAGAAAAAAAAACAATGATATTGATTTTGAAACAACCAAACCGGCCACACGTCAGGGGAGCACTGAATACACTACATCGAGCCAAACATGCAGGCGTTGAAGGCAACATGATACTGAGACTTTGTGCATTCAGACCAGACAAGGTGCTAGCACCAAGGATGCATTGTTTTGGATCCATTATTATCTTAATGCAAAGAAATGTCTCAACCTCTGATTAAACAGAAGGCCCGAAACGGCTGATGGTCCACATTAAATGAAAGTGCCACGTTTTTCTTTTGGCACCTCTGGCACACTGCAGAACACAAATCATATTTAGTATTCATTTCAGGGTCGGAACACAATTTATTAATTGTCTTCCAAGTACTTCTTTATCTGATTTTTATTTTTTATTTCAAGCATCATACAAAACAACACCATGTCTGGCCATTTAGGTGAGCGTCAAAATCCTGTTAATCCTGTCAATGTTCACTGCGGTCTTGTCATTAAATAAGCAGTTGGCCAAATATGTAGCTCACAAATTCATAATTAAAATGTAAAAATAATAAATAAATGAATATTATAATAATGTGGAGTTCAAATAATTCCTAATTTGAAGTTTAAAATAAAGAATATAAAGCTATTGCCATAATTGCTGAAAATGTTTTATATTTTTAATGCCACTGCCTTTCCTAACACATCTATATTCAAAGTCAGGATTATTAGAATTAGGTGCTGCAAAGGAACAATTCCAAAGTATTTATTTATGCAATCCAATGACTTGCAAATGCTTCTGACTTTAAAATTGTCTTTCACCTCAGCTTGCATGTACGAGAGGTTTAACCTCGCCAAAATCCAAGATGACCCGCTGCATTAGCCCAACAGGAATTGTGTGTTTTATAACATTTCCAAATAAAGGGAGAAGAAATGCTGCACGTTCAGTGGGCAGGGGGGAGTATTTAAGGGTCTCCGTATCAGCCTCATATCAGCACACTCATGCCTCATCCCCTCCATTGCACCTTCACGGCTCCCTTTCACTAATCTGCCTTTGCTTTTTCTCTCCTCCTCGTCCTCCTCCTCCCCCCTCTTTTCCTCTCTCCTCCCCTGTGCCCATCTGCGAAGCGATCAAATCATCGTATGGAGAAATCCCGGTGATCCAACAGGGCCAGGCAGAAAGGTCACGGAGAGAGTCCGTAAAATGGATGAAGCCTAATGATTAGCTCAACCTTTACCTAATCAATAATCATTTATCCAACAATATCACCGGCAGCCATAGCCCCATTTGCCATTAACCTCGGCGGTGAGGAGAGAGGCAGTATTGTTTCCTCTGGCAGCTTTACGGCACTCAGATGAGTGGTAGGGGCCGAGATGGAAGCTTAAGGTTGGATCTCGATGGCTCACATCCTATTAAGGGACTTAGGTATTTTAGAATAGCGGTGTCATATAATTACCCTTTTGAATGATTGACTGTGACACCGGCTGTTGAAGTTACAGAATAGAAAGGCCTTTTTAATAAAGGATATAATGACAAAAAGGAGCCTCGCGTACATGGTATTAATGAATACATTTAGCTATTGAGCATATGTTACATTTGCTACAGTCAAACCAACCTTTGAACCAGAATGGGGTTTTTTTTTGCCCCCCCCCCCCCTTTCAGGAGCTTCATTTTACTTCTTTGCTCCAGTTTGAAGGAAGAAAGTGAATAAAAATCTGTATGTTTAATTCAGCTTTTATCGCTTTTTTACAGCAACAGTGGAAAGACTTTAACCTATTCTGTGACATGGAGATCATCACACGCACACACACACACGCAGCAGCAGCGCTTGTCTCCTCTGTGTCTCTCCATGATGCCATCCTCATCATAACCTCTCCCGTTTATTGCCTTTAATGACTCCCCCCTCTCCTTTCATTAATTCTTTATCGATTCCTCCTGACGTTGCCTGAATTATTTTCCAATTACAGCAAATAAAAGAAAGGGAAAATCCATCGCAAACACATGCCTGCATGTGCGCGGCTATGTACCTGCACCAACTGCACAGGATGCCTACACATATCTACGAGTTGTTGTGGTTACATTTGAGGCATCGGGTACCATTTGGTGCACTGACTTCAGAGCAGTTCTTTCCAAACGCACACGTACACACACACACACACACACACACACACACACACACACGAGGGAAGACGAGGCGGAATGTGAATGTGACGGCAGAGAAAGAGTGGTAAAAGGTCACAGGAAGCTAATGGCTCCAGCTATCTTACATGGAATAAGTTCAGACACTTTGGACAGGTTTGTGTGTGTGTCGCAGAGGAGGGGGGGCCAGACGTGAGCGGAAAACAACGAACACACACACACACACACACACACACACACACACACACACACGTCCTCGGTGTGCAGCAAAGGTAGGGCAAACACACACACACACACATATTACTTATAAGTGTAACCACAGAATCTTCTAATATGCTGTTTGGGGAGCATGAATGATGCTACCGATAGCAGATAGATTCAGTCGCAGAATTAGCCTCGGAGGTCCATCACGTGGCTCCAGTTAATACCCGCAGGTCATTAATTACAACAATTATTCACCTTCATATTGCGGACACATATCGACGTTTGTTTTTACATCTCGGCCCGGGTTGTCTGATGATGCACCCAAAAGGCTAAACGCGAAAAACAAAGCGAGTGTGTTGAGCATGTGCACGTTTTTGTGAGTGCATTGCGGATGGAAATGGATTTCTTTTTATTTATTTATTTATTTATTATTATTTTTTTTTACCTGATTGGGATTCTTGAATTGTTTATTACGCCGTGTGCAGTGCACGGACCCCTCCGTTGTCCAATTAGATCACATTACTGTGAGGCTGTGTCGGAGGACAGCGATGGTTAATGGCGTAAAACATGATTCAGAATGCACTATGCACCGTGCGCACGCACGCACGCACGTAAAGGCTTTCAGCCATCAGTCACGTTCGCCTCATGACTTAGAAATGAGCAGCGGGAGGAAATTAAGTTAACTTCTATTATGCGCTTACCTGAGAAGTGTTTTGTTGTTCTGTTGTTTCCTCCGCCTTTGCAAACGAGGGCCATGTGTTCTGCTTTGCATGTACGCCTGTGTGTGCGTGTGCAGCACGGTATGTCCTGACCTCTTACTCCAAAGTGCCCGTGTGCTTGTATTTGCAGTGTGTCCACCGCTGTGCACGCCTGCCTTTTTCGAGTGTGTGCAAAATGTGTCCCTGTGTGTGTGTGTGTGTGTGTGTGTGTGTGTCCTGACCTCCCCTGCCCTCTCTCTTCCATCCCTCCTTTGAGAGTGTGTGTGATATACAGAGCTCTAATTGTCAGGTCTGGCCCCACATTCCTCGCCTCGGCCAGCCTACCAACACTGTGTCACTTTAACAACCGCGAATTATCACCGAGATCTGGGCTTCACAGTGGCTCTATGAGAATATAGATACGTTTCCTTCAATAAATTGCCCCCCAACCACCAGCACTGCACAACCACCCACACACACACTCACACACACACACACACACACACCCACACACGTCACTCCCGGC